>CAIGQV010019081.1:7384130-7398496 GCA_903798115.1 Danio jaintianensis | reverse complement strand
ATCAACCTCCCATAATGCAACTCCCAACTGTAAATAAATGGAAAACCCTTGTGAATCCCAAAAAACTGAAACTTAAATAGATTTTTTTACAGTGCATTTAGAAGCCACAGATAAACAAATACCATTATGATTGCTTTTGTGATAGTTTATCTTTAAGACAGAAGTTTCTGATGAGACTTAACATGCCAGCTTTCACAAAAACAGATACCATGCAATAAAACAAATAAATAATAAATCATGAGAAGAGATCATAAAGCATGAGCCATTTACGTCTCTTTGTTTACCCATATTGAATCCCCACTCTCCCTGTCTTTCTTTGTCAGATTCGGGGCACTAAAAGTCCACTCAAAATGTTACAAGTTCACAAAATGTATCTTGTGAATCTATTGCTTCTTTCCGTTTGATGTTTGGTATTTTACATGTCTCAATGTGAATAAAGATTTTTCCAAGCAGTCACTTACATTATGAACAATATTGAAAACTTAGGGAGAATTCTGTTCCACTTATGTAGTCTGCATTATACATACTTACCTGGCAATTGAAGGAGTGGATTTTCTGATAGATGTCCACACTCCAGGTTGGAGCAAAACATATCATTTCTTATGACTTTATGATTATTAATAATGTTGAATTTGTGTTTAAGAGCCAATATTATAGGATGGCCTTAGTATCATCCTTCTTTAGAGTAAAACTTTAATGATATGTGTGCCATTGCTTTTTTCTGTATGCCAAGTTGTTTGTTTCCTCAGGATCTTCAGGTCCATTCAAAAGGGTCACTGAGACCTCTCATGTGGAACTGGACGTTTGTTGCTACTTGAACAGCTTTCACTAGATGTGATTTTTACTGTGTGTTAAAAAATAAATTATTTTAAGATAGAAAGATGCGTTCTATATTTAGTTAGTTGCCAGAGGAAAGATGTTTATTGTACCATTCTGATAAGATGCTTGCTAGAGAGCAAGACATCCTTGAAGTAGGATAAGCAGTAGGATAATTCTTTGTGTATGTGTGTGTTCTTCATTGGAGGAGACTAGAAGACTGCAGCTGAATTTCTCCACTGGTCATCCTGACCACAGTTATATCCTCCTGTTATGTCTGACCTTAGTTTGCTTCGCGCTAAAGGAATCATTGGAGATTTCGTTCTAAATTGTATGCACACATTTGGAAAGTTTATCTATGTTTTAATCAATCAGGTTTAAACACCTATATGTATGACGCAGTTAGTGACATTATGTTAGATTTAAGATTGTAAGCAGAGCGGCCTACAATGCTGATGAAACTGCAAACCTTCTTATTAATTTCTAAATTTAGTTTTAAATCGTCAGTAAACATTCTTTGATTGATTGAATCTCTGACTCAGAGATCAGAGTCTTCTTCATCTGACACACCAGTCATTTTTGGGTTAAAACTGTCTGTTCCCAACACAATCCTTATCTCTAGTGGATTATTTGGAGGCTGATATTAATCAAGCTCCCTGAAAATCTGTATCCAGGATAGGGATCCTAGTAAGGTCATGGTGCATGGAGCAGTAGACACTTCCTCATTTGAGACCTTATGTTTAGTGTCTTTCGCTGATTTATCAAGTTGAATGAAATTGACTAAGCCTGAACATTTTTGAAGGCAGTGAATGTTGCTTTGGCTCCACTATGACATCTGGACGACTAGCTAAAACTAGCACAGTCAGAGCAACTAATGATTTGTCATTGTGATTTGGTGTTGTCTCATAAGGACGTTGGGGTCCATTCAGACTGACTTGTTGATTGTTGTTGAATATGAAGCATGTAGACAGCCTTCACCTTTGGCAACAAGGGCACATTAAAGAAAGTATGGGGTATCCAGAATAATAATAAAAATATGAATACATAGTAGGTATTTGTGATTCAATTTAGACAGTGTTTCTACTTAGGAAATAATAATCACTGGAAACTGGAGTCAAGTTAAACACAAAGCTTGACATTATTATTATTTGTTTTACAAATCAAGCAAACTTTACATAAACAAGTGAAAGACCTAGACACATTGGACCTTTGCCATTGGATTCTATCATTGTGAACTTAGTAACACAAAACACAAGACTCATTATAGGGGCCATTCTTGTCTTGAATTTCAGGATATTTTCATTAAACTTACATAAAGCTATTTCACATCAATGCCAGACTAGCTTGCTTTTTGTGAAGCTTAATTGCTTAAATCTGGTAAAAATGTTTTCATAGTGGATTCATTTCACAGCAGTGACAAACAGTGGTAAGGGCAAAGTTTAGGGCAAACACAATTATTACCTGGCTGCCACCAGTGCTCAGTTAAGAAGGAACCACATTTTTTTAAAGAGCTTCTGATAAGCATTAGCATTGATCACTCTATAGCTGCTGCTGAAGAAAACACCACCAAAACACAACATTCCACCTTAACCTTTGACTGACTTCTTATGCATTTGATGCACAATCTAATGAGTACCATATTTACTGAAATTACATTAATGGCCTGTTTCCACTGAGTGGTACGGTATGGTATGGTACGGTACGGGTCGATACGCTTTTATGGTCGTTTCCACTGTCAAAAGGTACCTAAAAGCGAACCGTACCATACCACCTTTTGGGTACCCTTTCCAAAGGGTACCTAGCACAACAAAAGGGTACCAAAAGGCGGAGCTAGACGCACAGCTGAACGCTATTGGTTTACAGCGAAACATCACTAGCGCGTGCACAAGCCAGGAGAATGAAAACAAGAAAGCGCCATTTTTAAATACACAGTCAAGACATATAACATGTAATAAGCTGTGGTTGACCCGAGCTCAAACAAACCTTGTCGTCGTCTTGATGAACAGCCAAAGCCAAGAAGATAAACCTGTTGTCCTGTCGTTGTTTTACCAGGTCGTCTAAAGCACGAGCGGTTTCACTTTCTCCAGAGAGCTCGCGATCGCTCACCACGCTTCTATATTTGAAATAACAAACTTCTTGAGCTCATGATAATAACGTGCGCGTGATTATTGAAGTGCTTCTGACCAGGGGCGCCGCTAGGGGGGAAAAGTTAGGAAGATTCTAAGGGCCCACACAGTTTTGGGGCCCCCAGAGATATTACTAGGGGCCCAAACTCCATCCAAAGACCCCCCCCGCTCTTCACTTTCGTCCGCAACATTATTTTCTAACAAGAGGTTACTGCTGGTAAAGATTATAGACCTTTTTCTTAGAATGCAAAATTACCCATTACGCTTTGCGTGTATGCGCAAGGAGAATGCTAAGAACTTCCGGTCGGCAGCTGATGCGTATAAACGGTCACATTTGGACAGCTTTGAAACGATAGTTTTAATCTATTTTATTTGCTTTTAACATCTTTGAACTAATACTGTTGTCGATCAGCGCCACCTCCTGGACTGATTTTAAAAAATGCGATCTATTAGGATGGAAAACAACTGCTGCGAGGCATTTTCAGACGGCATCTTGTGCCGTTTAAATGAAGCCTCATCATCGCTAAAGTGAACGTTTTCTTTCTTTCAAATATATAACCAACCCAAACAAGTGTTATTCACCAAAATGTTTGACACACACTGTCCCACTAACACATTGATTGAATAAGTGTCACAAAGTGAAAATAAAGTGGTGTTTTGAAATGACAGAAAAACACATACCGTGGTAAATACTACGCAACACAAACTAACTGAATGAAACAAATAGCTCCCGATTAGAATCAACATGCAAATCAGTACCAGTAACGGACTTCTATTGGTCAGAAATTGCTTACATACCTGTTAAGTTTCATGCCAGTAATCTGGTTTGCTCTATAATGCAGTGAAGTATTGCGTGTGTGTGTGACAGGTCGAGAACACACACACACACACACGCACACACACACACACACACACACTGTATTTCTGACGGCAGACACGTGAACTAGGAGAATGTTTTTCTCTCGCACCTGAACCACATCTGACAGATTATAACGGCTTTAACACACACACCTTTCAAAGTTGTGTGTCACAAAAACACTCCGTAATTCACTCAAAACGCGATTGAAACCCATTTTCGGATTGCAAATTACCAGTTGTAAACGCTGAAACGGAAGTTCTAAGCATTCTACCGGAAGACGCTGGTCACTATGGTGCCCTCCATGCAGCAGCCAAGAAAAAGGTCTATAGATACAGATGAGAGGTTAGCACTGACTGTGGGCTATATGTTGCGTGTTGTTTTTAAACCCAAATAAGGACTAAATGTATGCTGTGTGTAGTTTTTCTGTAATTGGTAACATATCAGAGACTGTAAGGATCTGTATGTGTTGATATATGCTGCATTTATTTTATTTTATTTGATAGAATTGCAGAAGTTACAGTATAGCCTATTTTGCACAACCATTGATCTGCAGTTATAATCAAATCATGTTCATAGAAAGGTTAGTAATGAACATTTATACATATAAATAAGTATTTATGCGTATAAAGCATCTGTTTTCTGAGAAGTGCTTCTCATATGATATGTGAACGGCCCGTACAGCTTTACTTTGACATTTCCTCAAGCGAGAATGACGTCGACTGAAACTGTCATACACCACGCCCACAAAAAGGGTTTGTGAACCATTGGTTTGTGAAAATGCAAGCCTGATAAAGGTGACCCGTACCGACCCGTACCGTACCACTCCATAAAAGAATACAAGCGTCATAATGTGAGGGTTGGGAGTGAGAATGTGTTGCTTTAGTAAATCCTGCCAGTATCTCTAAAACCAAAAGGCTTTGCACTGATGCAAGCTTTTAGTAAATCTATTAGTGTGTCATTATTGTGCCAGTAATTGTCATGTCAAATAAAGATAGCTTGGGAAATTCCCAGCATGAGTTTTTCTACTTCACATAAAAGGTCCCAACCTTTTAAAATACAGAGTGAGAAGGATGAATCAGTCTTCATCTAAGGGCAGTTCTTCACCCGAGTCCGGCTCAGCTGCACATTTGCAAACTACATGTATGCGATTCATTGCCTTCAAGGCACCTTGTCAACATTCACATCAGCGAACAAGGTCCAGGGTAGTGTGCCATATAAGGAGGGATATATTAGCGTCCAGCAGCGGATAAAAGAAAAGGGAGTCTGTCAGAGTGATTTATTCAGACGAGAGAGAGAGAGAGAGAGCGAGAGAGAGAGACCTGCAGATTAGGAAAAAAACTGTCAGCTAAACCTCCGGGTCGCATCAAGGCAGTGAGGTAGAAAGTGGCGAGACAGTTGTTTACAAATGCATCCGTCTGTTTGCTCTTCACCACGGATGGGAATTAAAAGGCAAATTAGGTGGCAGTAAGTGTAAGGATGGAGGAGGGGGGAGGATGGGAGAAAACCGACAGAGAAGGAAAGACGCCTTTGCAGGATGAGATTTCATCTGGGAATCAACATCAACAATCAATCAAGCAACCTCGGCTGAGCTGGATTTATGAATTTGTGTTATGCATGCTGGAAGTAGAAATGTAAAAAACAGAAATGACCTGAATAAGAATTTATAGGTCAGTCAGACGAGCCAAGAAACATGTATACAGTCAGATGATCTATGTGCTTGTCGGTGATGTTTTGAAAATGCTGTCAGGTCAGGAGAAGATTCATCACCGGAGACTGAAACAAATAATTGTGCGATGGATAATGCAGAAACTTAATTCTGATTGAGTGAGACATGATAAAAGCCACTGTAAAATGCTAACAGAAATGCACAAGCGCAAGAAGAATTAAGGCCCCGGTATACTTTAATTGAAGGTATTTTTCTTTTTTTTTCAGGGCAAAATGAAGTTTGAACAAGTTTGAGTGACGGTATATTGTTTTTGATCACTCCAACACCCCCGCGCTGCAGTAGGTGTGGTTGTAAATGTAATGTAATGTAAATGTAATATATTAAATGTTGTAAAATATTTGCATGCTACCTGGACATACACTGTGTTCTAGTGTACTTCATACAGGTGAGTGGGCTTGACAAACCACCTATATAAGATACACTCCTTCCTCTCTTATGCACCAGACACTTCTACGTTTCCGTTTGTACAGGTAGCTCTTTTATATTTTTATACTTTCTTCTTTTTTTTTCTACAACTACTTACCCTATATAGAAAGTCTTTAATTAGTTTATATTCGCTTTTATTTTCTGTTGCATATTTATTTCTCCAAATTTAGATTCTTATTGTTGTTATTATTACTTTTGTTATTGTTGTTATTATTGTTAAGGTCACTAGTGGTTGTGCAACTGTGCGTTCACACCGAAAGCGGCGAGAGCGTCAAAGTAGCCAGAAGTCATTTATTTTCACTGCTTCGCTGGTATGGGCGTCAAGGAGAGTTGAAATCAAGTCAACTTTATGGTAATAAGCTATGACGTGGTTTAGCGGCAAGCAATCGGAATGTAGAAGTCTAGTGCTTGAGATGATTCCAGAGAACACAGTCCTGTGAACTTTGGTTCCGACCACAGTTGTTCCCAAGGGTTTGATTATTGCAGTTGCCTAATTTCCAATTATTTACGATGTTTTCTTACAGGGACATACATAAAAAAGGCGAGTACTGGCGAGTTGATGTGCATTAATGTTTTTTTTTCTTCTTAAAAAAAGCGGGAATCTCACTCTAACTATAATGACAGTATAAAAAATGTATTGCTGCTTCCGAATATTTCAGACATATGGGCACATATTGGATAAGTGGAGCAAAGCCACACATGCAACAACTTGATCTTCCATAATAAATACATTTGATAAAAAGTGTCTGATATTTTCACACTAAAAAGCACGTTTTATGCAGGAATGTAACTGATTTGCACATATGCTGCAACGGCCCCTTTAAATATGAGATCGATAAAGTGAATTTTGATGCTCTCGCCGGTGGAGATGTGAAGGCAGACAGCGTTGTCGCCAGGGCGGCCAGAGCGAACCTTGATGCTCTCGCCGCCTTTGGTGTGAACGCACAGTTAGCATTTCACTGCACATCATGTTTTGTATGACTCTGTATGTGACAAATAAAATTTGAATCGAATTGAACTTAATATGTCATGTTGCTCGCATGTACCCCTAAACAGGATGGTGGTGCCTGAAAATAAAAACAGTTTCATAAACATCAGGCAAACAGCCTTCATTTACACTGTTTGTTTCTATTTGCCACAAACATACACCGAATGGATCTGCCGGTGTGCGCAAACTCATAGGAAAGACATTGCGCAACAGGGTGAACATTTAATCTGGTTTGTCACCCTCTTTGAGTCTTTAAAATCTCTCCGTGAGCGATGGCACAGGGCGGATACATCTGTACCAGCTCTGCTACTCGAACCTTCAGTGTATTAATGTGACTAGTGTTGTTGTTTTGATTGTTGTTCTCCAGTTTGACCCATGTGGAATGAGAAATAAATCAGGGGAAGAAATCAGAAATCAAAGAAGGCAGAGTTTTGGAACATAAACACTAATTGCATAATCGCAAAGGAGACAAAACTCCTCCAAAAGTTTGCTTTTTTTTAGCTGTTTCGAACCGCGAAAACAAACTAAATTAACTTAGTTTTGACTGGAATTTGTTTGAAATTACATAATTTCAGTTCGTTGTTTGATTTCATTTGAAGTATGCAAGCCTTTATATTAATAATATTATAATTAAATAATATAAAAATAATAAAATAATAATAATAATAAACACATCATAAAAAATAAATAAAAAATTTTAAAAATACCAAAAAAACAATCAAAAATAAATAAATAAATAAAACCGCTATTAACACTGATTGCATCATCAACATGGACCAATGATAGCTCAAAGGTGTTTAGGAGCCAAAACTACCCCAAAAGTTTGTTTTTCTGATCAGTTTCGAACAGCCAAAACAGACTGTAAGTTAACTTAGTTTTGGCTGGAATTTGTTAGAAATTACGTCATTTCAGTTCATTCTTCAATTTCATTTGAAGTAAGGGCCTTTATTATTATATTTATCATTATCTTTTATTATTATTTAATTATAATATTATTAATACAACACACCAGTAAATAATAATAAACACAATATAATCATAATTAATAATAATTGATAACTTTGTCATATATTTTTATTATTTATTATTATTTTATGATTAATTATACACTATTAATTATAAACTATCTTCACGATGGGCGACACAGGGGCTCCGTGGTTAGCACTGTCGCCTCACAGCAAGAAGGTCGCTGGTTCGAGTCCCGGCAGGGTCAGTTGGTATTTCTGTGTGGAGTTTGCATGTTCTCCCCACGTTTGTGTGGGTTTCCTCCGGGTGCTCCGGTTTCCCCCACAGTCCAAAGACATGCACTATAGGTGAATTGAATAAACTAAATTGGCCGTAGTGTATGTGTGTGAATGAGTGTGGATGTTTCCCAGTACTGGGTTGCAGCTGGAAGGTCATCCGCTGTGTAAAACATATGCTGGATAAGTTGGCGGTTCATTCCGCTGTGGCGACCCCTTATGAATAAATGGACTAAGCCAAAGGAAAATTAATGAATTTCTTCACGACTTAAAGTCAGTAGAACAAAGCTCTTATTAATTTTGACTAATTAGTCATTTATTTTGGCTTTCTCCCCTCTAAAGGGGGTTGTAGACTAAAAGGTCAAACCTTTTAAAATTTAACAGCCAATATTTGGAATTAAATATTCCATATCTACATATAGTCAACTGTATTTCATGTTGATATGATAAAAGCAGAGGAAGAAGTTAGAGCCAGTTACACTGGCAGACAATGGCTATGCTAATGCATGACTGCACAGAACAAATTACCTCAAAAATGTGACCAGAAAATGGGCACAATTGTTTCTCTATAAAAAGTGCAAATGTTGAAGGGGTTCTTTTTTTAACACGCTGCATAAAAACAGTCAACAGAACATTTCAGAACATTGTGTATGTTTTTATTTGCAATAATAGCAGAATAATTTGCAGAATAATAGCTTTGTAAAGGCTGAGTCTCTGATTATAGCTCAAATATTGAAAAGGGTAGAACGGTGGCATGTTATTTTCTCACAGGATGAAAAGAATAAAAGTTTCCCAAGAGGTTCAGCATTGTTGCCCAGTTATCACCTGCCTTTGAGATGTTTATAGAAATGTTTTATAAGTTTTAAGACAGTTAGGTTGACAATAATTGACAGCAAAACTCCTCACAGCAATACAGACTCAAAAACTTCACATTCAGAGGGCAAGCCACACTTGATTTATTCAATTTGACATTGCATCTGCCGTCGCCGTGCATATGTAATGGAAAATCAGTTATCATTAAGCAAGATATGAAATATTCTCGCCTGTATAGGAGGAAATATTTACAATGGAAGGGTATCAAGGGACATTTTATACTCATACATACTGTATCAATAAGGATTTTATTACACATATCTTTTAGAATAAATATAATAAAATAATATGATATGAATTATATGACAATGAAGTACAAAAATTGGAAACATTTCCTTTGCATTTTAAAAATTTTAATGAATAAAATGTAAAATCAATAGCAAATAAATGCTATTTAAATAAATAATAAAATAGAATAAACTTCATGAAACAACTGATAAAATAAATGTAGAGCAACCAGATGCTTGACTAAATTGTTTTAGATGCTGTGAGAAAAGAGATGATCCTGCATGTATATCATGAGACCATTTTATTTAATTTAATTATATTATATTTTTATTTTATATTATTTAATTGTATTTAATTTAATTTAACTTAGTTTAACTGAATTTCTTTTTTTTTTTCATTTTTATTTATTTAATTTTTTTTTAATTTAATTTTTTATTAAATTAAATAAAATAACATTTAATATAATTTAATAAAAAAAATAAATAAAAAGAAACTATATGACATTAAAAAAGATAATATTTAGTTTTATTTTATTTTATTATTTTATAAATATTTTGCTTAAATGGATGCAAACCTTGTTGAACCAACCTAGGAACCTTTAAAATAACAGAGAATTTCACATGCCTCATTACTGTTTACCGTTTTTCTATGCTTTGAATATGCCAGTAACAACAGAGTAAAATCAGATAAAAATACGTTTAATGACATTCCACCTTTTTTTTCTTAATCTTTTTAGACAAATGCTAGCCAGATGAGTTATACTGTGGCCCAAGCGGCAGGAAGGAAACTTCCAGTCCCCAGGAGCAGTAATGTCAGCATGACTTACACTCTTCCAGAAATAGACCACTGATAGGAGGTGAGGATGTCAGCCTGACTTTAGTGAAACAGAAAAAGAGACTTAAGACATTTTTACCTGCTGTGTGAATCAGTGTTTTTGGTCTGTGTGGGTAACGCAAGGTGCTTTAACAAATTTGTTTTGTTGTCATCCGCTTTCAGAAACTGTCATACAGTCAAAGTCAAAATTATTAGCCCTCCTGTGAAATATTTATTCTTTTTCAAAAATTTCTTAAGTGATATTTAAAAGTGCAGTATGTAAGTTTGACACCCAGTGGTTGAACTAGGCATTGCATTCCTGTATCAAAACAGATGCAAGCGTAGGTTGCCAGATTGACGACCAACAGGAGCGAGTGACTATCTAAGGCTGATTTAAATCATGTTCTAAATAAAAGCAGCGGCGCAATACAAGGAATATTTTCCATATTAAAAGGAGTTTTTGTTCTAACCAACACCTCGAATTAATATATTAGTTTCTATTTCTTGCAGCTGAACAACAGAAAACTGACAATGATCACCTCAGGTACACCTCATGTGCTTTGCTCAGTGTTAAATGCTAACAATGTGAGTTTGAATGCCATTTTACATGACATTTATTGCCATACTACCAAAAGCAGCAGCAGATAGTTCACCTCAGATCTTGAAAATAAAATAAACCGTTTGAAATTGAACTTTAAACTCAAAACCAACACATATCAATGATTCAGCTTGTACATTTAATAATGTTAAAGAGGTTTAATATGTATTCATTAGATTATAAACCTTACCATTTCGGGAGTGAGTGCATATTCTGTGCTTCTGAATGTCTGTATTTAAATTTCTCTCGTGTTGCGTCTGGTGCAAACAACCAAATTGCTTATCACTGCAAATCTCGTCACGTAATGTGTTGTTAGGATACGGGGTACAATGTTTACGTTCGTAATATTTATATTATTTGCTAATTAATAACCTCGTGTGGAACTCTGAATCTGCGTCTCATTTCAGAGTCTGCTACTGTCCACCAAAGGTCGCATTTCGGTCACGGGCGCATGCTTTGAGAGCCTTTCTGAATGAATTAATGAAATACGCAGTTTTCCACCAAGGCAACCCGGGGTGCTGAAATATAAGTTGCATTAGGCGGGTTAAAAGAACTAAAACAAAAACAGCGTTCCAGCACATAACAGACATGTTCAAAGCAGAATATCTGACTTCAGCATTGTTTTTCAGATAAACAAGTATGTTCACTTGTCGTGTTTCTTAAATTTCTGCAAACATATTATGGTATTTTTATGCTTTAGAAGAGTCAAAATCTTACATACAGCATCTTTAATGGAGCAAAGACATTTTCACAGTATTTCCCCTAATATTTTTTTATTCTATTGAAAGTCTTATTTGTTTTATTTCGGCTAAAATAAAAGCAGTTTTTAATTTTGTAAAACCATTTTAAGGTCAATATTATTAGCCCCCTTAAGCAATATGTTTGTTTTAGATTGTCTACAGGAAAATACACTGTTATACAATAGCCCCTTTCACACAGTGATACCGGTAAATATCCGAAAAATTTCCGGAACGACTTTACCGGTAAATTAAAGAAAAGAGCTGTTCACACAGGCAAGGATGTTCCGAAATTTTTTCGGAAAAAAAAAAAACATTCACACATCCATTGCAAAATACCAGTAAATTCTGACATCATTAACCAGAAATCTCTAAACGGCTGGGCATGTATTAACAAACAAACAAACAAACAAACAAAAAAAAACAATTGTAATTTGAAAGGGCTTTTTTGTTGAGGTTTCACTTTTATTTAAAATATTAGCGTTCATGTAGCTGCTTTTGTCCCAGAGACATCCAAAGGGAGAATCGCTAATCGCAGCTAATAACAGTGTTGTTTACACGTTTATTACAATTTACATGACAATTTCTGTGGATGGATAAGTATTGTGAACAACTTCGGTGAAAACATATGGAGGAACTAGCAGCTAAATGTGTCTGGAAAAGGATTCAAAGGCTTTTATTTTCATGAACAGCGTGGATGTGAATGCATCTAAATGTTCTGATTAGCTGGAGTAGATGTCCAAGTCAGCGCGTTCTAAACGGCTACACACTCATTCTGGCAATTTTCCTTCTGCGTTTGCCAATGTTAGTCACGTTCCTTTAAAAGCGTAACTACTTATAGTTACTAGTTACTTCTAACAAATAGTAGCTGAGTTAAAAACTGAGTTACATAATTATAAAAGTAACTAATTACCAGGGAATGTAACTGTTGCGTTACTTTAAAAAAAATCTAATGTCAAATGACTATGAAATAAATATAAAACATTGTACACTAATCGACACTATTTTATGTTGTTGTGGGACAATGTGAGAGACAACTATCAAATTCAACATATCATTATAAATATTATCAATACTTTAGTGGTACAATAAAACACAACAGATGGTTTAGAACGTGAGGTGCTTCATTAGATTAGAATTACTTGTCACCGACGCAGAGAATATTATTCCTGGGCATAAGTTGCACGATACATAAACATTCTTGCCTTCCACCTCAATGCAGGAAAAGTAGTGCTTATATTTCCAGTTTGCAAACGCTACCTTTGAACTTGTTGGATTTGCCATCGTTCTGAATCCTGGTCATTGGTGTGTGCGCGTGACTGTGTGTGTGCTTGTGTGTGAAGACCCGCCCTACTCTGCCTCCGATTGGCGAACGATGGAAATGTACTCTATCTAAGCCAATCATCACGTTCTCAGTTACACCACTATCCCAGACACACCAATCATCATCACTGGTTGGTTATGTGTCCCGCCCCAGCCCCAAACACACATACATACACACCCCAGAGAAAGAGAGTGTTCTCAATTATAGTAACGCACACATTTTATTGTCAGTAATGGTAACGGTGTTGTAACGGTGGAAACAGTAATTCTTTTTATTACTTGTTACTGAAAAAAGTATCGTCGTTAGTAATGCAGTTTATTTAAAGCACCTTATTCCCATCACTGGCGTTCACACAGAGCAGCATTCCGGGAAATTACCAGTAATGTTAAAACTTCTCTTTCCGGAAAATTGCCAAAACGAATTTACCGGTATTTTCAAAAAGGGGCTGTTCACACATGATCTCTTTGTGAAAGTCTGTATACAAAAGTCTGTATGTGTGAAAGGGGCTAATGACCCTAACTTGCTTAATTAACCCAATTAATCTAGTTAATCCACTTTAAGCTGAATACTAGTATCTTTAAAAAATATAGTATTATAGTATAGTATAGTAAATATAAGTAAAATAATATGTACTGTCATCATGGAGAAACTCAGGGGGAAAAAACAGGGTGGCTAATAATTCAGGAGGGCTAATAATTCTGACTTCAACTGTATATGGTTTAAAATCTCTCCTGACATTCATTTTTAATTCATTAAAGTTCATAATTGCTTTTACACTGGTAAAAATAGGCTAGGTCTGGCTTTAGTGGGAACATTGTATTTTCTATGTTGTGTTTGAGTCACGGAGGAAGTGGGTACAATTGGTAAATTGATCTAACATTTAATAATTGGAGTGGATTTGGTGTGAAGGAAGTAGAAAGTGGTCAAACATTGACTGTTCCGCTCATAATGAAGATTCATTAGTGAAATAAGCCTGGAGTTGTTCAGCGTTAGTTTCCTAAAAACATGTTTTTTAAAAACACCTAATTAAGAGAATGTGTAATTCCCCCCAAAAATCATTATGATAATTAATACACCACTTGCTGAAGCGGTTATTTTCAATTAGTGTGTATTTAAATGATTACTTAAAAATACTGTTTGCCATGTCAAATGTCTTGGAATATGTGACAAATGTTGCCTTATTATTGCTATTGTACCTAAACTAAACTGTATGGATGGATGTTATTTCAATAGCACATTGTGAATGTAACACACACGCACAAGTCTATGTTGCTAAGCGGGGACTGTCGCTCTATTTTGACCAAGAGGGGACCAGGGTTTTTGAATAAAAATAAAAAATAAAAATAAATAAATAAATAAATAACATACAAAACTTTCTTTTACAGGTTTTTTTTATAATAATACTGAAAATAAGTATTTTTATTTATTTATTTATTTTTAAGATATGCCAAGTGGAAACCTAAAGCTCTGAAATGATGCTACTTATCCAAGAGGGGACCATTATAGACTGCAGAGAAACTGAGTATGAAACAGATGCTGGAACACAGACTAATATGCACACATTCACACACACACACACACACACACACACACACACACACACACACACAC
>CAIGQV010019081.1:7365407-7379660 GCA_903798115.1 Danio jaintianensis | reverse complement strand
ATATATATATATATATATATATAAATAAATATGTCTTAAAATATTAACAAAGCTTTGCTACTTCACTAAAAACATTTAATTTAATTTATTTATTTATTTTTACTTTATGTATTTATTTTGGGTAAAAATTGTCCCAAATGTACTTTGAGATTCAAACTTCAGCTATATTTACAATAACCCAACTGTTTAAAAAAACAAATAGTGTATACACACTAAATAAAGTGATTAGTGTTTGTCAGAATTAAGTCTCAAATGTGAATATGCACACTGAACTGGTTAAAATGCAGCTTTAGACCACACTAGATCAGCCATCACCCTGCTTCTTTCCCATGTAAAAAAAATAAATACAAATAAAAAAATAAATAAATGACTGAAATATATATTCATCTATTTTGTATTCTGATTAAATTTCATCATGCTTCATTAATTTATCAAACAGTAAAAATGTTCCATCTTACACCTAAAACAAGACATTCATTGCTGAGAATAGAGAAAATCCCATTTATTTCTGTATTTATTGGACCTGTGATTACATGAAGTACTCAAATGTGGGCTGTTACAGTGGTGTGTGTGTGTATGTGAAGGCTGGATAGACTCAGTATATGGACACAATCTGTGTGGGGAGCTGAACAAACGCCGGGAAGGACTGTGTCCAACGACTGCCACATCTAATCAGCCTCCATGTGTCCTTCACAGGGCGCTCAGCCGGAAAAACAGAAAATTGAGTGCAGCCATTTCTCTCAGGATCTCTCGCTCGCACCCTCCCTCTGTGTTTCAGAGCTAATGTAAGATATAAGATTTCATAAGTGGATTACATAAGTGGAGAAAAAGAATCTGACCTTTAATTCATGCAGCATTTACCCACACCAACATAAATACAGCATTACTTCATATACTGTGGAGTTTCTCTGCTTTTTCTTAGTTGCCAGATTTAAGCTTCAGTTATGCAGAAGAGTCTCATTTGAATCCCGATATCCTAGTGTACATCAGTGGAGTTCCAGAAGTATAAAATCCATACACTCCATACACTTTAAATTAAACAATAACTGATAAATTGTGCGGGGGCTGCACGGTGGCGCAGTGGGTAGCACGTTCGCCTCACAGCAAGAAGGTCGCTGGTTTGAGTGTGTATGGATGTTTCCCAGTGATGGGTTGCAGCTGGAAGGGCATCCGCTGCGTAAAACAAATGCTGGATAAGTTGGCGGTTGATTCCGCTGTGGCGACCCCAGATTAATAAAGGGACTAAGCCGAAAAGAAAATGAATGAATATATATATATATATATATATTTAGTCACACAAAAGTGTTCTTGGAGGTTCAAATGATTACAACTGAACCACTGAAGTCATGGTAAATGTTTTGAAAATGTTTTTGGTTCCTTTTGGTGACTTTTAACGTCTTGGGACCGTTGCTGTCTACACTGTAAAAAAAATATCTGTAAATTTGAAGTTTTCCGTATTTTGTGATTGATGTTTTTTTTTTTTTTCATTTATTTATGCTTTTGAATTGCATTATGGGACCATGATCTTTCTTCCAACAAACACTTGTGAATCACAAAATATGGAAACTATGATAATTAAAAAAATATGTTAATTAACCAAATAAACTGTATGGAGGATTAGAGAGCTCTTGGATTTCATCTAAAATATCTTAATATGTGTTACGAAGATGAACGAAGGTCTCAGGGGTTTGGAATGACACTCAGAAAAAAAGTATTTTGCTGATTGTTCAAACTATTTATTTTAAATGAGTTGAAAACACAATTCTTAAGTTTTTTGGGGGGACAACTTCATTGTTTTATGTTCAATCCACTTAAATTTGTAAAAAACAATTACGTTACTTTAACTGATTTGTGTTGGGACAACATGAAGGAATTGTATGGAACCCTGCATTTTTTGAAGTGCATGAGGGTCATAAACATAAGCAAACTTTACTCTAAAACAATAGAATAAAAATGCCCTTAAAAAGTACAATAAACTGCCATACATTTTAATTAAAAAGATGCTGTTTTTAAATTGGGCTAAAGATGATTAATTACTTAACTAATTCATTCATTTTCCTTCCGCTTAGTCCCTTATTTATCAGGCGTCGCCACACCGGAATGAATCGCCAACTATTCCAGCATGTTTTATGCAGCGGATGCCCTTCCAGCCGCAACCCAGTACTGGGAAACACCCATACACACTCCTTCACACACACACTCATACACAACAGCCAATTCTGTTTACCCAATTCAATTACCCTACTGTGGGGGAAACCAGAGCACCCGGAGGAAACCCATGTGAACACGGGGAGAACATACAAACTCCACACATAAATGCCAACTGGCCCAGCCGGGACTCGAACCAGCGACCTTCTTGCTGTGAGGCGACAACCACTGAGCCACCGTGCCACCTTTAATTACTTAATTCATTCATACATTTTCTTTTCGGCTCAGTCCCTTTATTAATCTGGGGTCGCCACAGCGGAATGAACCGCCAACTTATCCAGCATATGTTTTTATGCAGCGGATGCCCTTCCAGCTGCAACCCATCACTGGGAAACATCCACACACACTCATTCACACTCATACACTACGGACAATTTAGCCTACCCAATTCACCTATAGCACATGTCTTTGGACTTGTGGGGGAAACCGGAGCACCCGGAGGAAACCCACGCCAACACGGGGAGAACATGCAAACTCCACACAGAAACGCCATCTGACCCAGTCGAGGCTCGAACCAGCGACCTTCTTGCTGTGAGGCGACAACCACTGAGCCACCGTGTCGCCTTTAATTACTTAATATCAAATGAAAATAAAGAAACTCATCATATAGTTTCTTTGCTTGTTACTCAACACTGTTAATCGTCATAAATGCACGACATATTTACTGCAGACACCTGAATGTGTGAAATAGCGAGTGGTGTTTTGTGTTAAGAGACTGGACAGTTTACAATGCGATATATTAGCATCGCATGTTTTCTCTGCCTTGTAATTGAGCCACTTTGCTGACCAATCATCTTGTAGCATGTACAGGATCTGTCATTAGAGCTAGAACCGCAGGCACAGTTATAAAAATGCAAATGAGCCACTCCTCTGGAGGAATTCAGTCTATATGCCTGCTGCAGCTCTGACGCACAGATGAAATGTTAGTTATTATGAGCTTACTGGAGTGATTCTATTTGGCACGTTGTTGTGACATACTGCTTTTCAACTTTCTGCAGAGAATCGGCTCTGTTGAGCAGTTCTGGGTTTGGTTTGGGTTAGGTTTCAACACGCAGTGTCATTTAGAACAGCACTGCAGTTTGATAATGAATTGCACTACAAATCTCTCATTTGAGCCCCATCAAAAGAACAATGCTGTTTTTCGTTTTAGTAACCTTAATAGTATCTTTTTAGTAACCTTTAAATATAAAATAAAGGTTGAATTAAACATCAAGTGTGGGAATGCGATAGTAAAATATGATTATTAGATGTGATCGTAAGCCATTATTTCTGAAATAAATTGCTTTACACTGAAAAAAAAAAAAAGATTCATTGGATTTACATATTTTTTTAAGGTAAGTGGTTGCAAACAATTTATATAGGCTGAATTTAAACAAAAAAAAATCAACTGAGTAATTTGTTTGTTTAAATTCAGCCCATATAAATTGTTTGCAACCACTTACCTTAAAAAATGTAGTAAATCCAGTGAATAATTTTTTTTTCAGTGTACTAACATGCTGATTTGTAGTATGAGGCTGTTGAATGCTTGATTCTGATTGGCTGATGAACGTTCTAATATCTGCAATTATTTTCAGGGAAACAGACAGCTTAAGTAGTTCCAGGCAGCTTTTGACTGCATTACAGTTCCACACTACGCTGAATGAGTTCAGCTCATTTCACAGCCTATAACTGTCAAACATGAAATCAAAACAAAAGAGAAGGCTTTGGATGAGATGTGTAAGAAATTATTCCTACACATAAGAGCTGTTTGAGGACAAAAACCTACCAAATATCTGAAATACAACATCTGAAGTGTGGCTTTAGATGTGGTAACCTTAGTATAAGCAAACAAATTGATTCCAGTCCTTTGAATTATTAGAAAATTACACCATATCAGTGCAATGCACCTTGGGTGAGCATTATTCATTCATTCATTCATTCATTCATTCATTCATTCATTCATTTATTTTCCTTCGGCTTAGTCCCTTATTTATCAGGGGTCACCACAGCAGAATGAAACGCCAACTATTCCAGCATATGTTCTACACAGCGGATGCCCTTCCAGCTGCAACTCATTACTGGGAAACACCCATACACTCTCGCATTCACACACACACACTAGCTAACCACTGAGCCACAATGGCCCATCGTCAATTATTTTTTTCTTAGCACATTGCTAATATTATTTAGTATGTTGCTAATGCATTTTGGCATGTTTTAGTATGTGTCTGCATGTTAATAGCATGTAAGCAAATTGTTAGCACTTTGTTACGCTACTACAGTCAAAGTCCCTTTAAGGCAAGTAATTTCTTTAAAATGCCTGGTTACACAAACTAATACATACGAGCACCCAAAGTGAATAAGTTAATGACATAAACTTCCTGTATCAAACGTCACCCTGTCAATCAAACTAAGTAACTTATAAGTGTAGATCAAGTGTATCAGACAGTAACTCTGGAGGCGGAATTTGTGTATAAAGGGACCTCACAAAATTGGTTTCAGACAGACTTCTGAGAAAGCATAACACTTTAATCATGTACGACAAAATAGAGTGAGCTTTGGCGATAACTAAGGGAATATTTTTTTAACACAATATTAACTTCTCACAAAAAAAAAAATGCCAACAAAAGTGGAAAACATTGATCCAAAATCTACATTGACACACAATGATACCTGAGCGGTGCTTTGAGACACCTTGAGAAACTGTCATAAATTAGTGATGGGAAGTTCGGATTCAGACTTTTGAGTCTCATTCAGCAAGATGAATGAATCTTTTTTCGAGTTATTTTGTTAATTTCATTCAATTTGCCAAAATATCATTATAAATGTTGTGAGTTGCTTCCAGACACATCTACAACTAGACCAAACGTTGACCACACTACAAATAAGTCATAACTGGAATGCTACTGTATAAGAAAGATAAAATAATTATTCATTGTTTACTTTTGTCTATGATTAGCTCAGCTCAGAGTTGTTCATTCACATGACACAAACAGTCCCATAGCTATAGCCTAACCTTAACCAATGCACACAGCCGGAAGAACCCATGATTAGTTCACCTTTCAAGTCTTCAGGTTTTTGAGTCTTTCGTTCATCATGTTCAGCATGTCAAAGCAGAGGACTTGAGAAATGTTTTTTTCTGGCTCTGACTGCATATGATTGGCTTCTGTCTTTCACGTGATGGACAAAAGAAACCCGAAAGAAGACTCAAAAAAGGAACTTATCTTTTCCCCCAACTGCACAATGTGTGCATGTGTAAATGAATGAATTACTCCCTGAGAGGACTCATCATTCTTAAGTTACATAAAAGTTCAACAACGACTCATCACTATCAGAAATCGAAAGCAATGGTATGTGGGATACCGAAGCAAAGTTCCTTCCAAGGAAAGTCTGTTCTCTTGGCGACCATATTTGCAACCCCACCAGGCAGTTCAAGACCAAAGCCCAAAATGAATGGGGAATCCTAAAGTCTCAAAAACTGCTCACTGAACTCACAATTAAATTACATATTTGAAATCAGCAAGAAAATCTGAAGTGACCTGTCCCATTACTGTTGCTACTTAAGTTCTAATTACATTTAAAATACATAATTTCTATTTTGGTCCAGCTACAGTGCATGCTCAACGATTGATCCAACACCAATCTCCTTTATGGCTGTTTCAGTGGTAACCAGAGGACACTGTTATAAATACTGGAAGAACTAAGACAAAACCTGAACAAGGACTGGAGGACGACATTGGATGGATACGATATGTGATGGGATGTGCTGTGATGTTTTTTCTTTCTTTTAACAAAGGCTCACAGTAGTCTCCAATTGACAGGGCTTGTCCTAACAAACAAACAAATCTTACCCACAAATTGCGTTGCTATAAATACTGACTATTGCCTATTTCCACCAGAAGGTGGGACTTCCTTCGATGTGGCAGCCATACTGAACATTGAACTTTTCCCCTTTCATAGTAATGCGAGTGAACCATCTTTGTATTCTGCGATGCAGAAGTTCAGTTGCCTATGGGAGAAATGACTAGGAATAATAAACGGCAGAAAACGGTCAAACTGCTTGCTCTACAAACAAGTGTGTGTATGACTATACATAAAAAGTAGAATAATGTAATAAGAAAATATCAGTTTGCAACATCAAGCAGCATGACAAGTTGTTTTTAATGTCTAGAAATCAATGGAAGTGAATGAGAGCGGAAGTCTCGAATCAAAAAGATTGCAATGGCTGCGTCTGCTCGTACATGAAGAATAAGGTCAATGGTTATAGTCTTTGACCGAAGGCAGCAAACAATACATCTATGCTACCTTTAAAGTTTGCTCCGAGAAAGGTACCTCCAGAGACTGGAAGTGAAGCAAAATTTGGATTTGGATGTGCCTTGATACCTTCCCGCCATTGAATGCTGCCTTTGTACCAAGCCATAGTCTTTAATACAATACATTGCAAGTGTTCCTTAGTGTGTTTTCCTAGAATTGCCATTAAGCTTAGCTTTTTTTTCTCCAGCTTTGGCAAGCCAACATAATTGCTTTCCATTTTAAGTCAAATCTGGACAAGTGGGGAACAAAAGGAAGTATTGTTTAATGAAAACATTATTATCGAATCCGTGTAAAACTTTCTAAAGCATAATTGCGCCTGTCAGTGCAGCATGTACAGCATTCGCTATTAAGGATCATTAGAGAATTTCGTTTCATGCCATTGAAATCAGCGCTATTGAGTAATACCTATAATGAAGACACTCTTGAAAATAACATTTAGCGCTACATTCATATGCTAATTGTAATATATAAAATAAAATGATTTTATGTGAAGTTAGCTGATGTGTAGCAGCGTGCGACTACAAGACAGGTAGATGTTTAAGTGGCTGCTTTCGCTGCTGTTTTCCCCAGTCAGCATGGAAGACTTTTAGTGCTGAATTAACAGTCCTGCTGAGATGAAGGTTTTTTTTTGTTTTTTTTTTTTTTCTCCTGTCAGTTTGAAAGGTTTCTTGTCTGCGCAGAGAAGTCAGGAGGTCACGTACCATTTCCTTTCTCTGTGGGCATAGATAACAAATCTGATTCTAACTTTATGTCTTTTAAGGAAGCTTATTGACTTGATGAGATTTGCACTAACTGTCCCAGTTGGGAGCCCCCATTTTGTACTAAACATAATGCTCATTTCTTTGTCTGTGTGGAGCAGATCTCTCAAGAGCTTTTACTAGTGCGTTATATATCAGATGGTGCGACAAAATCAAAAGACAAAATCATTAGCCTTCATGTAAAATTGTAATTCCTTAAAAAAAAAAACAATATATATTCAACACATTTCTAAAATAATAGTTTAATGACTAATTTCTAATAACCAATTTCTTTTGTCTTTGACATGATGACAGTACATAATATTTTACTAGATATTTAGCAGGTTACTAGTATTTATCTTAAAGTGCAGTTTAAATGCTTAAAATGTTAATTAGGTTAACAAGGCAAGTTAGGATAATTAGGCAGGTTATTGGATAATGCCGTGGTCACACTAGAGTTTGCGCGTGCAAAATTATGTAGTACGGCGCTGTGAATAGGGGAGGGATTAAACAAGATAATTAGACATTTAAAAAAAGTGAGTGATTGGTCCATATTTGAAACTTCTGTCCAAGAAGTCATGTTTTGATCTTCACGTGACTGCGTGAGAGCAATTGATGCAATTTCGCAGGTCAGAGTTCACCAAGCTTGAACTTTGCAATGCAGCAAACTGCAAAACTTGTCGCACAAGCTTGCATTTCTAGTCTGACGCATTTGCATGCATATGAATGGGAGTCTATGGGGAGAAAAGTGCAGTGTGACTGCGGCTTTACAGTGGTTTTGTCACAGCCATGCCAGGTTCTCCCCTTCCTCAATCATCTCATCCCTCACAATCACCGTCACCTGTTTACTAATCAGTCAAACACCTGCACGTCATTCAAGCACATCATCTCCTCACTATAAAGTCACCCCTCAGTGTCCGACCTCGTCAATATCGAAGGACTACACTCCCTAAACGGTCAGTGATTTCTAATCAGTGAATTAGTTCCTTACCTGTCTCCATGTGATTCCCGATGTTTGCGTCCTTTTCCTAGAGTGATTCTCCTGATCTCCTGTCTGGTTGTCTGTTGGTCTCCAAGTCTGGTCCCTGAGTCTCCTCGTTCCTCCGGCATCCCCATCTGGTCATCGCTCCTGTCATTCACATACCCATCCTTACTGTTTTGACTGCCATCCTGTTCAAACTGTGTATACTTTCAACGTACCATCTGTATCTCGGTCCTTCTGTGACAGGTTTGTTCTGTAGCCAACAAAAAAAAGCTAATAATATAGACCTTAAAAGGGATTTTAAAAATTTGATAACATTTTTCTATTCCATCCAAACTAATAATAATGAGACCTTCTCCAGAATAACAATACCCACCAGTCTCGCTAGAGGGCACTCCAGCTAGATGAACACTCCAACAGACTACACCTACCATCATGCTTTGCATCCCACATCTGTAACAGTTTAGCAAGTCATTCACACAGCTGCAGGACATCATCACTGATTTCACACACTATATTTACACCACATTCACACTCATTCATTGCTCCGTATTGGTTTAACATTATCTAGCCTACTCTTGTTTTTTTTCTTTTTTTTTTATGTCTGACCATCCCATCTTTTAATAAAGCTGTGTTCGGAACCTCACCTCCGTTGTCATGCTCGATCATTACACACTCTGTTAAAAATCACTTGGGAGCACGTCACAATTTTGCTAAAGCCTAGTTCACACTACAGGATTTTAAGCCCGATTTGAGCCCGATTTGGAAGTTAATGAGCTCGCCGACAGATCGGGCTGTGATCGGGGAAAAATCTGCGGGTGCTCAGCGCTCTGCAGTCTTTATGTGTGAACTACTGAACAACGCTGTCGCTGACGCGTCGCCGACACCTCGCAGACGGAAATCCAATATCTAGCATGCTGAATATTCAAGAGCAGACGGCCGACTCGACCCCACTTGCGGTCAGATGTAGTGACGAGCTGCAGCCAATGAGATACCATATCAGCATGAGCTGAATGGCCGTGTGCTCAGGAGCTCAAAAGAAACGTCTGTGATTGGTCAGAATGGGCATCGATGCACTCGCTTCATTCTGCGTTAACATGGACATGAGAGTAGGCTATATTAACTGTGGAATTAGAATTCTATAACTATTAGCAAAGTCCCTTTAAGTGTATTCTATAGTCTTTGCTATTAGTATTAACATAGCATTCATTCTGACCGTTCTCATATAAGACATCATATTGTCACGGCATATTTACATTCAAAGCTTAAAATATTAAAATTAAGCTTTGAATGTCTGTCATCATATTTTATGACACCATTACCCTACAAATATGATCTTTTTGGTAATACAACCTATAATAAATATGTAGTTAAGACAGTAGAACATCCACAAAGGTCTGGGCCTCGCTTTCATTTTCACTTTCAGAGCGATTTCGCTGCACAGAATATGCTGTTTTGAAAGATATATCTGAAGTAAATTTATGTTTTTGCTATCGGAAAGTTATGTTTATGTTAGCAGGAAGTTTCTAGGCAAAAAAGGCACGCATATTTAAAGAAGCAGACAGGCATGCAGTCATTTTGACCTATATGGTAAATAAAGGTAGAAATACTCAGTTCTTTTCTGTTTTGTAATTTAAAAAAAAAATGACAATGTTGAAAAGAAATACACAGATATTAAGGAAACGTCAGGGTATTATAGATATATCAGTTTTATTTCAAAGAGTTATTAAATTACAAAAATTAAAAACTCTCTGACTGCCTCTGTAGTTCTAGTGTTAAAGCCACATCTTGAACCTTGCAGATGAGCGATTGATCCGCTGATGCATCAGCTGATGTTTTTAAACGCTCCCTTGAAATTTTGAAACGCTGTCAGTGATGTCATCAGCAGACAAGCAGCCAATAGTGTTCAGCTTTTTCTACCGGCTCCTCCCTCAACATTTCATTGGCTGTGGTTTGGTAGCTTGACTAAGCTGTTGGGGAACGAGTTGTTGTCAGATCATGTAGTGTGTGACCCCCCTCTTGTGGATCATTTACGTAGTGTCGCGTAGTGTGAACACCACAACGATGTAAAGACACAAAATCAAGTCATGTAATGTGAACGGCACAGCGATCTGCCGATGTTTAAATTCATGTAGTGTGAACTAGGCTTAAGTATGATGCGATCCTGGATTAACATCAAAAATGTAATACATACCTATTCCCTACCCCTAAACCCAACCATAACTCTAAATGATTCCCAAAATCAGAGGTGAATAATGGTTGGATAACAATCATAGAAGTGCATAAACCTAACCGTAAGCCTAAACTTAATATAAACGGTAAACATGTGCCTTAATTCTGATTGGCTGATTGGAATGTCGTTCAGGATCAACATAGATGCTAATCCAGGAACATGTCCTACTTGGTGAAATCAGGTTGGTGTCACTTGGGAAATTTTTGAAAAGAATACAAATTTCACAATGTGGAAATAAATGAGCACTTTCAATAAGCAAAGAAACAGTAAAATGTCCACAAAAAAACAGTACATTTACAGTGTTTATAAATTATATTTATGTGAATTATTGCTGTTATTAAATGTATAACTTTAAATAATTTTGAATATCTAAAATGTCAAACTCTGTCATATATACATCTACACAAGGGAGAAAGGGATTTTTCATTTTTGGAGTAGCTCCTGCACCAAAGTACCTGCACTCATTCTCTGCTTTTCTTGTGGTGTCAGTCCTGGTTTTGTCATTTCCTCTCCTTTCATCTGTGTTCTTTTCTCCTCTTATCTCATCTTGTCATCTGATCTAGTCTCATCTTGTACCCTTGCTTCTCCTTATCTTTATTAGTAGATCAGGATCCATGTTGCACCTAAAGAATGATGCAAATAGAACAAATAAACATACCCTGCAACCTATTGAATTCACAAACCAAACTATACCCCCCCCCCCCCTATACTCCCTTTCATTTCATGCTCTTACCAGGTCTTGTGGGAATGCAGAGTATAAGACTGGTGAATTTAATAGCACAGCTGAATGTTCAGTATCAGCAAAATCTGTACTATTTGTTAACCATGACTTAAAACGGTCAACGTTATTTCTTTTTTAGTGTTAAACATAAAGTATGAGATTTTCTGTTTGTTTGTATATCCATCACACTGCCGCAGTGATGCATCAGGTAATTTGTACAGTGACAGGGCAAAAATGAGGGTGATTTCTCTTTGGGTCTGCTGACCCGAGGACACAGGCATGAGGTAAGAGCTCTGTTTATTTTGCCGTTTTTAGATTTATGAACAGATGAAAATAAGGTTGCTCATGTTCCTCCTAATAAGCGTCATACACACGGAAACAAGTCATGATTTAACCCTATCACAGACTTGCAGAGCACATAACCCTCTGTGCTGATTTCTCTTTGGGTCTGCTGACCCGAGGACACAGGCGTGAGGTAAGAGCTCTGTTTATTTTGCCGTTTTTAGATTTATGAACAGATGAAAATAATGTTGCTTATGTTCCTCCTAATAAGCGTCAAACACACGGCAACACAAAAACCGTCATAATTTAACCCTCTCACAGACTTGCAAAGCACATAACCCTCTGTGCTATTAGGCAAGTTTCTAAGGCATATACTTAAGCTTAGAACCGTATGGAATCTGCTCGTGATACATATACAGATACAGGTTTTTAGCCCATCATCGAACCTGTTTATTGACTTACTATATGTAAATGTGTGTAATGATATACTTATACAGTTTTTAAATTTCAGAAATATTAAATAATATGCAAATATTTACAGTGAGGGAAATAAGTATTGAACATGCCATGTTTTTTTCATGGGAATAATATTTATAAAGGAGCTGTTGAACTGAATTCAAGTCAGGTGATTGGCTGGGCCATTCTACAGCTTCTTTCTCTGAAAGCATTCGAGAGTTTCCTTGGCTGTGTTTTGGATCCTTGTCTTGCTAAAATTTCCACCATGGTTTCATCTTCATCATCTTGCTAATGTAGATGTTGGACTAAAGCAGCTAATATTAATTTTCACTGAGGAAGGCCAGAGGGTTGCTGAAGAACTACTGAGAGATTTCAGCTGCTGTCTGGGCTTTCACTGCCTTTCTACACCTCCCTTTCTTCATAGGTTCAATACAATTTTTCCCTGTGTCATTTCATTTTATTATGCAGAACATAATTAGTAAACTAATTAGTTTTGTTTTCTTTGCATATATGGATTTCTGTAGTTGTTACCAACATCTGGGGAAAATTTCAAGTCAACGGCACCTTTAGAAATATGTTTTCGGAGAAAAATGGTGATGTGTTCAATACTTATTTCCCTGCTGTATATGATTAATTTACAATCCAGTTTTCTGATTAATATCAGTAATAATTTGTGTCTTTTGGTATATACAATAAATTAGAGACTTGCTTTGTTTACCAATCCAGTGGATCTAATTGGATTTACATTTTTAAATAAACGTAAAGTATATTTTATTTTATTTTTTTAAACAGATTTTAGTTATTAAACTCCCAAAATCCTTATACTTAAATCCACTGATTTAAAAAAAAATATAATAATAATAAAAAAAAAATTATATATATATATATATAAAAAAAATAAAATAAAAATCTCAGAAATAGTAAAACATGTCCACAGATTCTGTCTGACCCTGCTCATGGCTAAAGTATGATAATATAAAATATGTAAACAACATATATGAACAAATTAGTATTTTTGAGAAAGTAAAAAATGTAAATGGCTTATAAGTTAAAAAAAATCCAGAAACGGCCCCCCTTAAAGTCCACTTGAACCAGAAGTTGCTAAGACTTTTATTTCAGTATGTTGATGTACTTTCAACTGAAATGAAATATTGAGTAGGGGGGGGCGGGGTTTCCTTTTTGCACATCATTACCTCATGGAAAACTAATGATAAGAGGGGCGTGGCTAAGAATATTGTGGCTGAAGTCAACAGAGAACACTCCAAAACTTATTTCTGCTGCTACTTCAAACTACTTATTTAAAATGAGCTGAATCAATACAATTCTTGAGGATTTTTTGGGTCAACTTAATTATTTTATATTCAATCCACTTACATTTGTAAAAAAAAAACAATTAAGTTAACTTAATTGATTTGTGTTGGGACAACTTGAAGGAATTACGTGGAACCCAGCATGTTTTTACAGTGAAGGACCACCGCCACTAAAGTAAACAGTACTTCTAAAATCACTTTAAAAATACAGTACTTCTTTTTGTCTCTGACTTTATCGATTATATCGTGACTTATATTGCAATAAATACCAGGAAATAATGTGATATATTCAATAGATATATATATATATATATATATATATATATATATATATATATATATATATATATATTCAATAGATATAGTCCATATCAACCATCCCCAGTGGTGGAGGTAACGAATTACAACTACTCATTAATTCATTCATTTTCTTTTCGGCTTAGTCCCTTTATTAATCTGGGGTCGCCACAGCAGAATGAACCACCAACTTATACAGCATATGTTTTACGCAGCGGATGCTCTTCCATCACTGGGAAATATCCATACACACTCATACACTACGGGCAATTTAGCTTACCCAATTCACCTATACCACATGTCTTTGGACTGTGGGGGAAACCGGAGCACCCGGAGGAAACCCACGCCAACACGGGGAGAACATGCACACTCCACACAGAAACGCCATCTGACCCAGTCGAGGCTCGAACCAGCGACCTTCTTGCTGTGAGGCGAACGTGCTACCCACTGCGCCACCGTGAGGCCCTACAACTACTCACGTTACTGTAATTAAGTACATTTTTGGGGTATTTGTACTTTCATGAGTATAATTTTAAGTCTTTAATTGTACTTGTACTTGAGTACAAATTAAGCTAAATAATTTACTTCGTTATTTTTTTAATAATTTCGTTACGGAGTACTGTAATTTGATTTAATATTTCAACCACTGACCGGCATTTCAGTAGCCAATAAAATCTCATCTTAATGGTTTACCTGCACAGCACTTCACTAGCTGGCCTCTGCTACACAGCTGC
>CAIGQV010019081.1:7334323-7358289 GCA_903798115.1 Danio jaintianensis | reverse complement strand
GTGTGTGTGTGTGTGTGTGTGTGTGTGTGTGTGTGTGTGTGTGTGTGTGTGTGTTTAAAACTGAAGAAATTCATTTGTGGGGAAGGAAAAAAAATAGCTAATTTGATTTTGTTTTTAATTGACATGCTTGATTTAATTCGCTGATGGCTCAGTCGGTTATCAGATCTGAACAAATGTGTAAAGTATACAAATTTATACTGCAAGAAGCTGATAACTGTACTGTGCACTAAATGTGTAAGAAGCTTTCTTTTTTTTAGAACTAATAAATTAAAAATGTTAGAACATATCCTTTGATTGTTATGGAATCTAATTTGCATGAGGAGGCGGATAACATTTACATTCAAATGGCAATTTATTGACATCGAATTAATCCCCAAAGTGTGGACAAAACGGTTTAAATTATTTGGATTGCTTTAATGAATAGAAAGTGTTAACTTGCACAAGGCCCAACAGATGTCTTCTCTCAAGCTACAGTACTTGTGGGCAGTTTAATCCATTACTTTAATGCTGCTTCATAAAAGTCTCAAAAAGCAAAATCTCACACTGATGAATAAGTTTGCCAAAACTCGACTCATTTTACTATTTGTCAATGCGTACAGTGTGAATGCTCTAACCTGTTAATGTGTAAATGATCACACATCGTTCATGTGCCACAGTTCAGTGTGTGTGTGTGTGTGTGTGTGTGTGAGAAAAAAGGGCTAACAGTTTTAAGTACAAAAATATGGTTTTGGCTATTTATTTTAGCTAGCTTTAACACACAGATAAATAAAAGGGCACAATAGCTAAAATCTTGTTTTTTTTAACAGCTCATGTATTTTATAAATACATGTTCATCTATATTTATTCATGTAAAGGCCAAATTGAGTACCCAAATAGGCTAACAAATATGCGGCTACAACACAAAGAGTTAATACAATCCTTCAAACTAAAAACTATGTTATCAAACTAGGTATTTATGGAGTAAGTTATCAAATTAGAAACAAGCTATTTATCAATCTGAAAAGTGCTTGAAAAGTACAAAAAAGCCTTTAGAATATGTATTTTAAATGAATCGTAGTAGGGCTTTTGTTGAATTTTAATTAGGAACACTGGAAAGATTAAAAGTGTCTTTTGGATTAAAGACACATCTTAGATTAAAGACACATCAAACACAAATGCTTTTTAAATACAAATCCTGTAAAGGATTGTTAGTCTGCATTATTTAGGGCAACCAGAGCCGGGAACACTTCCCAAAAGGCATTATAATTTGAACGGCATCTGCGCTTATGTTAGTCTTTTTTTTTTATTCCCGAGGTTTCCATAATCCTGGACCAGGCCGTATTCTAAGCAGCTGCTGTGGTGGTCATGGAGGAGTGGAGAGCATGAGACTGATTCCTGTAAGACCCCAGTGACAGACGTGTCTTCGCATTATCCTGAAGGGCCAGCCTGTACACCTGCCGGTGACCTCTCCCACCTGCAGCTTCTCCACAATTGACATCCAGCGTTCTTCAGCCTCCGGCGCCCTAGACTGCAGCTCTGCACAAGACGTTTGGCTATAGGAGAAATGGCCGTGCCCAACCGAGCCTGGTTTCTCTCAAGGTTTTTTTCCTTCACTTTCACCACTGGCTTGCATGGTTCGGGACCTGTGGAGCTGCACATCGATGGATTTGCTCTTCAGTGTTTGGACTTTCAGCAGTGAAAATTAAACCACACTGAACTGAACTAAACTGAACTTAAACTCTGAAAATTGGACTGACACTGTTTCAATTTACTATAATCTTCTATGTTAAGCTGCTTTGACACAATCTACATTGTAAAAGCGCTATAGAAGTAAAGATGAATTGAAAAAGAAAGATGAATTGGAAACACTGAAAAACAAAAAGTCCATTTACAACATAAAAAATAAATAATTAATGTGCCAACTAATGTGTGATAATCTTGCTGTCTTGCCTGAGAGAGGTTTGAAATATATTATATATATATATATATATATATATATATATATATATATATATATATGCAAACATTAATTTATCTTAACACAGAAAAATAAAAATCAAAACCGCTTTTCCTCTACAGCTTTACAAAGGACCCCTTTTAAACCCCAAATTGTTTCAAACATTAAAAGATCATGCATTTATTTATGATAATAGAAATCAATTGTTTTAGGAAAACACTGACTACAATTTTGTCAATATTTTTTTTTTTCTAGTGACATTAATAGCCATCGTTTCTTTATCTGCAAATATATATATATATATATATATATCAATTGAGATGTCTGCTAAACACTACTGCCTAAAGCCAGAGATAAAATCCTTTTCATGGAAAACGTGACATAAAACAACCCCCAAAACATTTCTAGCAAGTCAAATAGTGGTTTTAACCAAACGCAATACATAAATGCAAGAGAAAAATTTGTCTCTCTTTGTAAACAAAACAGATAACAATCAGTAGTATCATATTTAAACAAAGATTAAACATTTACATAGAGAGAGAGAGAGAGATTTAACAAAAACATTACTAACATAAAAACGATTTTTACAATAAAAAAAGTACCAAATAAAACTTATTTTCAACAAAAGAACACAAAGCACTTCCAATTCTTTCAAAATATTTTTAACAAGTCTGTAGCTTTATTAATGTGATTAAAAGTCTTGTTTAATCATAACAGCATACAGCCTTTCGACATTATATTCAGTCTTTTTTGTCCTCAGTTGTTTGTTTCTCTTCTGCTGATATAAATGACTTTTTTCCCAAAATAAAATTTAAGAGAAGGAGACACAAGCACAAAATTAGCTAAAGACAGAAGTACAGTGCATCCGGAAAGTATTCATAGCGCTTCACTTTTTCCACATTTGTTTATGTTACAGCCTTATTCCAAAATTAATTTAATTCATTTATTTCCTCAAAATTCTACTCATTCTACTCTGGCTGAGCCACTCAAGGACATTCACCGAGTTGTTGTGAAGCCACTCCATTGATATTTTGGCGGTGTGCTTTGGGTCATTGTCCTGCTGGAAGATGAACCGTCGCCCCAGTCTGAGGTCAAGAGCACTCTGAAGCAGGTTTTCATTCAGGATGTCTCTGTATATTGCTGCATTCATCTTTCCCTCTATCCTGACTAGTCTTCCAGTTCCTGCTGCTGAAAAACATCCCCACAGCATGATGCTGCCACCACCATGCTTCACTGTAGGGTTGGTATTAGGCTGGTGATGAGCGGTGCCTGGTTTTCTCCAAACGTAACGCCTGGCATTACCAGAGAATTTTGTTTCAGATGCCTTTTGTCAAATTCCAGGCGGGCTGCTATGTGCCCTTTACTAAGGAGTGGCTTACGTCTGGCCACTCTACCATACAGGCCTGATTGGTGGATTGCTGCACAGATGGTTGTCCTTCTGTAAGGTTCTCCTTTCCACAGAAGAATGCTGGAGCTCAGACAGAGTGACCATCGGGTTATTGATCACCTCTCTGACTAAGGCCCTTCTCCCCTGATCACTCAGCTTAGATGACCGGCCAGCTCTAGGAAGAGTCCTGGTGGTTCCAAACATCTTCCACTTACGGATGATGGAGGCCACTCTGCTCATTGGAACTTTCAGAGCAGCAGAAATGTTTCTGTAACCTTCCCCAGCCTTGTGCCTCGAGACAATCGTGTCTCGGAGGTCTACAGACAATTCCTTTGTCTTCATGCTTGGTTTGTGCTTTCACATGCACTGTCATTTTCAAAAATCATGTCCAATCAACTGAATTTACCACAGGTGAACTCCAATTAAGCTGCTGAAACATCTCAAGAATGATCAGTGGAAACAGAATGTACCTAAGCTCAATTTAGAGCTTCACGGCAAAGGCTGTGAATACTTATGTACATGTGATTTTTCAGGTTTTTTATTTGTAATAAATTTGCAACAATTTCAAAAAGTCTTTTTCCATGTTGTCATTATGGGGATTTGTGTGTAGAATTTTGAGGAAATAAAGGAATTTAATACATTTTGGAATAAGGCTGTAACATAAACAAATGTGGAAAAAGTGAAGCGCAATGAATACTTTCCGGATGCACTGTATATGCTTGAAACCAAAACACACATTCATGCAACTAATTACTTGTCTTAACTTCTTTAAGGCCATGTCTACCTGATAACTCTAAATCAAAATTAAAAACAAGTACTACAATTCTCAGTAAGACTTTTCACATTCATCGAAACAAAGTATTTCCTCTGCCTTTCTGAGCCTGAATCTAGCCCTGTTTCGAGTGACACGAGATCAGCTAACACAGCACTTCCTTGGCAGTCAGAGAAGATGGTTTCTCTCGGTCAAACACAGACATGAAATATAATCATGTTAGATGTGCAGAGGGACACAGGATCCTGATGCAGCTCTAATGGCTTCTGTGCCCCTAGTTGCTCCTGGATTGTTTTATTCCAAGTGTGTAGACAGAAGGCAACGATCTTTTCGCTGCACTTGTGATCCATCAGCGAGATGGACCGTGGAAATCTAACAACATAGATGTGGGTGGTATTATCAGCTTGACAAAAGCACTGGGCTGACCATAAATCATCTACTAGAAATCTGCCCTACAGGGAGCCAGAGTTCCATCAAGATGTCACCGCCGTAGGAAATGTCTGCATCCGTAGATCTGCTATTTCCCACCATTTCCTGTTTTTATTTAACACTTATTCAGGCTGTGAAACTTCTCAACAGTTTCCTTTGCTTTTAAGATTGACTTCTGTGACTAAGGATTCTGGGCCCTCTGGCTCTAAATTGCTTTGGGCCCTTTAAATATTTTAAAGAGGTCATATCATTGTATTACTTTTTTTATATTGTTCCATTAAGTAGAGTCAGAATTTAGCTTTTCATAAATAGTTTCTACCTTCACCCGGACTGCTGTCATCGATGATAAACATGTTTCATTTAGTGCAATAGTGTTGAGTGCCGTGCTCCAAAAAGTCCACTTTTGCATGAACTGGAACTTAGTCCCTGATTTATCAGAAGTTGCCACAGTGGAATGAACCACCAATTAAACTGCCATATGTTTTATGCTGCAGATGCCCAACCCAGCGCTGAGGGTACACACACTCGTGAACCACCAGTGCTGGAAACGCATTCTCTCATTTACACATTCACACACTCATACACAAATTTAGTTTATCCAGTTCACCTACATCACATGTCTTTGTACTTTGTGTTCTCGTGGGTTTCCTCCAGTTTCCCCCAGAGAGAAAACTCCATGCAAACTCCACACAGAAAGACCTAGTCCCAGCCAGGACTCGAACCAGTGACCTTCTTGCTGTGGGGCGACTAAGCTTTTATTCCCAATTTCCAACTTATTTCCAACTGAAACTGAATATTGAGTAGGGGGTTGGGTTTTATTTTTGCATCCCTCCCCTCATCTTTCACTAATGCTGCCTCCCAATTCGCATACAACTATGCCCTAAAAGCACGTACTTTTTTTTGTGAAGGAAAAGTACATACTTTTTATTGTGTAACAGAAGAGTATGCAAGCTTTGGGACATACTACTTCCTCGTTAACAGATCTTTAAATGTTGCTTAGTTACGACACCTCATCCACATTCCATTCATATTTAATTACCTACCATATTGGAGCTTCAGAAGCAGGATAATCTGCCATTCGTGAGTCTTTCATGGAGAGAAATCTCCTCAGGTGTTTGGATAATTATGCATTTAGAAGTTAATGTCCAAACATATCTTGATATAAGTTCACATTGTTGTTGCAGATGAAATATAACACAGAAAATGTGATTTAAATATTTTCCAGTTGACTAGATATTAATTAATAATCATTCAAACAACTTTACCGAAGCCTCTCAACTTGATGGTTGGTCTCGCAAGTTTTATGTACACTTTTTACTCGAGATTGTAGTTCTAATGGAATTCACATCCAAGGTGCAATGTACACTTTAAATTTTTACCAGAAATAGCAGACCATCTGGGAACCTTTGGCATACTCTATTCAACATACTACAGTTTGGGACATACTTATCCTATTTTCGAATACTATTTAGTACGGATAGTATGTGAATTGGGATGCAGCAAAACTAATAAGTTATTGATTTTGATTAAAAACTACCAAAACAAGCAGTAGATTAACTTGCACAGATTAATTGCTAGCAACCGAACTGAATTCTTTTTAAGGGGACACAAATAACCTAATTTTACAAGTCCCCTATAGTTGAACAGGTGAGTTTTACCATTTTCGAATCCAGTAGATCTCTGGGTCTGGCAGGATCACTGTTAGCTTAGCATAAATCAGTCATTCATTAATATGCCTTCAGCTTAGTCCCTTATTTATCAGGGGTCGCCACAGCGGAATAAACCACCAACTATTCCAGCATATGTTTTACGCCGTGGATGCCCTTCCAGCTGCAACCCATTGCTGGGAAACACCCATACCATCTCGCATTCACACACACATACACTACGGCCAATTTTGTTTACCCAATTCACCTATAGCGCATTTCTTTGGACTGTGGGGGAAACTGGAGCACCCGGAGGAAACCCACGTGAACACGGGGAGAACATGCAAACTCCACACAGAAATGCCAACTGGCCCAGCCGGGACTTGATCCAGCAACCTTCTTGCTGTGAGGCGACAGTGCTAACCACTGAGCCACCATGCCACCTTTAGCATTAATCATTGAATCTTGACTCTTCTGTAGTTACATCATGTGCTAAGACAATGGACAATTAAAAGTTGCCATTTTCTAGGTTGATATGTCTAGGAACTGTGCTCTCATTCTGGCGTTATAATCAAGGAACTTTGCTGCTGTACTATTTCATTTTGCATCAGTCTTAGTACACTACAGAACTCCAGAAGATTTAGACTTTAGCTTACCTACACTAAGCCCTGGTTGGAGCATAAGAAACCTCGGTAATTCAAACAAAGCTCACTGAAACGTATGCGCGATCAAAAATCATGATACAATAAAGTACACATGAAATCAAAACTAACCATATTGAGTTTGTTAGCTCACATTGCTAGTTTTGTGGTGAACAATTCATCTGTGCATGTCATTAAGAAGAAAAAAAAATGTTTGCCCTTGTAATCTAAAATTGAAAATGCACTTCCTGTTTGTTTTCAGTTAAATTCTCAGATTATGTCTGTCTGAGGTTGTATTGGGTGTGGCTAACAACTTTACAGCACTATGACAACAAACAGAAATGGTGAAGAGGAGGTGTCTGTTAGGTTGTAATAACTCTCCAGAAACACTTTTACAATCTTTCTGAATGAAATGCTCACTTTACTACATCCAATCAGCTCGCTGTAGAAAAAAAAAAAAACAAGCCACGCCCACATTTCTCATTTAATATTCTGTTTCTCCAGGAACTGCGTCACAATACAAAATTAAAAATTGGTCACAGCTTCTGGTTCATCTGGACTTTAAAACACCCACTAAGCTTGGCCTTGGCCTAGATAAGAACACACACTAGATCACACAAAGGCAGCGCTATCTGCCCACCTCTTGCTTTTCCTAAGCAGAGCATGCTGGGAACTTTTAAAGCCCTTTTTTAACAGCTGATTCAGCACACATGCTCCAATGATGAGTGTAGAGGACTCCAATCAGCAGTGATCTAGGAGTATAAAAGCAAATGAATGGAGGTTAAATTAAAGCATAGAAGCAATATGAACAGCAACAATCCTAGGGATCATAGCAAGGATTGTTTCAGTAGATGGATTTACTGGACTTTACTGAGTTTGAAATATGTTCTGAAAGTTGTGCCATGTTTTCAAGGTATTTGAAATGCTTTCATCTTTAAACATTGAGGAGAAGAATTCCTCATGGTGTGAGCCCTTAAAGCAAGTTATCTTAAATGTTCTTTAATTAGTACCCTTATTTCTGTTCCTCAGTGTTATTACTCTCCTCTGATTATTTGATCTAACAACGTATAACTTACTTCCCTTAACACTAATTTAGTTATATTAAGTATAATCTACCTTTGACCTAATTAGAGACAGCCTCGCTTCCCTCATCCTAATTACCCAATTTCTCCAAAATCAAGTCGATGACACTACACTATACACTTTATACTCTAAGACAGCTGGGTTATTTTGACCCGATTTGGGTTTATAATCAATCATACTCATTAACTGCAACATTATTGGATGTGTGGAATGTTGATTGAAAAGACAGCATGCATGTTACGCAAGTTCCAAAAGTGCCAATAGTACTTTGCCTGTTCATTGTGCTTCTGACCAAAATATAAGTGGATGTTAGAAACTGCAAATGTGCTTATGATTGTTTTTACCCCAAGAAACACCTCTGGCCCTATTTGGAGAAAGATCTGAACCTGCGGAGATCTGGCATGGGAGGTGGGTGCTATAACAAGCATGCTAAAGACCGTAGCCTCTGGCTTATGTTGCTTAGTTGTGCATCTCTTGTGTGTAGGAGTGTAGTTAACTTGCACAGATCTTACTAGCTGACCTCTGTTACACTCACCCCCCTAAACCTCACTCACATCCAGGTCAATGCACCATTGTAAGCTCTCCGCTTTACTGACGGTTGTTTCCCAAAACAACTGTTAGCCAACTGAGGTTGGAAGTTGCATCATTATCAACATATTTCAGCGATTCAGTGTTTCCTCAATGCATTGTCCCAACAAAGAAACATGTTTGGTTGGAATTGCAGCTCTGTGTGTGTGATTAAAAGCATTGTTTCCTCCTAATTTATTATATGTAATTTAATAAAGCATGGGTGTGACCAAATAAGGAATTTAACATGTAGTGCAATCTACAGTAGTCAACATTTGAAGTGGATCAAGAATGGGTGGTGTTCAATAGTTTTAGAACGACTTTGATGTAAGGTGATGAACCACTTCAAATGTTGACTACTGAATATCTTTCACTCCCCCTATATGCACATTTCATTCTGAGTCTTTTTAACTTGTGCCAAGATTTAAAGAACTATTTCGAAAAGTGCACCTTGAGTACCTGATATACCTACTGTATATACAGTAATAAAAAGAAAATGGAGAATAAAACAACGAAGCAGTCCTTAGACCACACTTCCATTAATTACATCAATAATCTAACATTATTCTGATCTCAAACTTATATAGCAGAAATTATCACTCCCCCACCTGTGTGATGCCACTTACTACAGTTATAATCAACATGGTTCAAACAACGTAACTAGCTTGTTACTTTGTTTAAACAATGCATCATACTTTGATAGTTTAGCAGAGAGTTAAATCATTATTTGAGAAACACACCCCTGAGTGGGGTGGGAGAAAAAAAAAAAAAAGTGCATCAGATTATTTCTCTAGCAATTATGAATCAATTCTCAAATGTTCAGAGTCAATTCTATATTCAAATTAGATGATGTTGCAGTCCTGAGCAGGTGCGAACTAGAAACAGAAAAATAATAAGTGTTGCAAGGCATATGTATACTAAATACTTTTAGAGGGATATTTACTTTCAGAGTTTCCTTTGTCTATCTCAACATCTCATTTGAGTCTTAATAAAGTCTAAGATTGTTCAACTTTTGCCAAAAGAGAGACGTAAAGTGTATCATGTGTGCTATGGTCATAACCTATATAGCATCAGTTCAGAGTTGAAAGATGATTAAGTGGATCTTAAACATTCAAATGTAAAGTTTCACAATGGTTAACCCCTCAACCGCCACCCCAGATTTGGAATTCACCACTTTAATAACATGGGTGATAAATGCATATTATACATAGTTTGTTCAGGTTTAGAATGTTTTATTTTGCTTTGCTTTTTTTAAATATGCACTGAAAAACATCCTGCACGTGTCCGATATGAATCCCCCATATATATGTGTCTGTGTGTGCGCATGTATGTGTATGACATCCTTTGAAGCAGATAGGATAAGGGTTGGCTCCCTCTATGAGTAGCATCTTTCAGACAGCAGGGAACTAATAGGATCTTTGCTGACTTGTTGGAGCCATGGGCAATAAACTGGGTGGTTAACCAGGTTGACAATTATCTTCTTTCCTCAATATGCTACACATTTGTTCCAATTTAACCACATGCCTCCTGCAAAGTTTCTCCACAGGATATTCTGCTATGATTACTGTTCAAAGGGAGCATATATGCTTTATTCAAATGGCAATAATGTCAAGCGAAGTCAAGTCTCCCTGTGTTTAGGGTTAAGGGAGCAATAAATACTGTGTAGAGCCTTATCTGTGTCCTAACTATCTGCAACAGTTGAAATTTCTAGTTTTTTTTTTTTTCAGATTGTGTTTAATTGTTTAAGTGTGTAATGCGTTTAGGTGTTAAATGCTACCAATGTGCGTTTGAATACCATTTTACATGACATTTTTTGCCATACTGAAAGCGGCAGCAGTTTACGTCAGATCTTGAAAATAACTAGCAAACAAATAGTTTAAAAATGAATGTTAGAACTGTGACTTTTAATAACGCTAAAAAGGGTTTAATATGTATTAATTTAGACTGTAAACCTTACCATTCCCTTGGAATGCAGTCAGTGCACTGTTTTGCTTTTTTGAATGACTTGGGTATTTAAATGTTTCTGTCATGTTGCATCTGGTGCGGACAGACAAATTGCGTCTCACTGGAATCATGTCACTTTGTAATATTTATATTATTTGCTAATTAAAACCAACCTCAGGATTTTTATCACTCTGTGTCTGCATCTCATTTAGAGGCTGCTACGGTCCTATGGAGGTCGCATTTTCAAGCCATGGTCACATGCATTTAGGCAGCCTTTAAGGGTGAAATGAAATACAGTGCATTTTCCACCAAGGCAACCCAGAGTGCTACACTATACACATGAGTTTCAAAAGCTTCAGTGTCCATGTAGTGCTGTTGTAAACTGGGGTCAATTAGAGCCAAATCATAGTCATATCTGTTGAGCATGTGAACACAATGCAATGGCCAATCAGCAGTGTTGAATAATCCCCTCAGTAGCTTTTAAAATGCAAGGGTGACATGCTGCTATCATCAAAGTTGGTACTTGTGACAACACTGCTGGTGCCACGACCCATCACAAAACCCTAGAAAAAAAATTAGAAAACTCATGAATAATAATTACACACCAACTCGTCATCAAAGTACTCACTGTGTGTTCACACCAGACAGCTTGCGTAAATAAATCGTGCTATTCGCATGTAAATAGACGCGTGAACATTGAGTTAATTTGCATCTTTCGCACGTGAAATTCACTTCACATCAGATGTGGATTCATGTCATAGGCTTCTGTCATTTTATTTCTAAATGGCTAATATGGATTTTATTGAGAGAGTAGCTGTGCTTTATGTGCTTTAGGAAGGCTGAACAACAGCGTAGATTCGTTTGGCGCCATGTCTGAGTTCACTAGATTCTTTCAGAGGTGCACCATGCTCTGTGAGTTCATAAACTCCTCCAGAAACTATACTTGGATGATGGAAGCTTTCAGCTGTGCTTCTGACTGAGCTGAGCCCAGTTTGATGAACTGTTGTCTGGTGTCAGCAGGAGGATTTCCCCTCGAGACACCAGGCGCTACGTCCTAATCACGCCCCCACAAGAGCAAGCTCTTGATTGGTTAACACAACGTGAATGTTCGCTAAAGTTCAGATTTTCCAACTTGATTTGAGCGTTAAACGTGCAAAATGCTCAAATCGCACCGCAGGATGTCTATTTGCATCTTGCACTGACTTAACATGTAAATCACTCACGCTTGATGCTTCATCCGCGTCTGGTGTGAATGCACCATCACAATCCTATGCAGTCCTACGCTCACCGATGATGCTGCCCCAATAGGGATTTTAAATCCAGATGATAAAATTCAGAGGGAAAAGCTCAAAATTAACCAGTTATTCCCTACAATTAAAGATGCTTATGTTATCTTAGTTGATGTTCAACACACATAAATCTGTTAAAATAGAAAATGTATTCAGGGTTTCATGACCCATTAACAGCACAGCTCTTACTAGCTGAGCTCAGTTATGGTCCCGTCTGATGTTAAATCTCTTGAGATGAAGGAAGTGAAGTTAACTTGGCCAACTTTTACTAGCTGGCCTCTGTTAAACTCAGCATTTTGTTACTGTTATTCAAGTTTTTTGAATCTGTGGCTTTGTGTGAAGTACAGACTAAAATGGATGCTATTCACAGAAAATCTGTTGCAGCTTTTACAAGTCATTCATCCACCTAAAGATTCTCAAAAGCATATGAGAACCAACTGGCAATTTTACACAAATGGCATCCAAAAAAATACCCCTCGAGTCTAGAACTAAGTTAAAAGCGAGAATTGAATTGATATGTGTGAAAAATAAAATATTTTTTTTTTAAAGGCATTCACACCATGTTCACATTACACACAAATGAGTGAAGATCAGAGGGCTTCTATTCCCCTGGATATAACCGCGAGAATAAACCCATGGTGAAATGTTTGATCCTGGAGGCTTGCGCAGTTGCAGACGTGAAAGACACAGAGAAGCAAAGTAATAGAACGGAACGCCGGGCCCTCGAGCTTGCTGCGGGAAATAGCAGAAGGAGAATTATTCAGCATTATTCAGAATCACCATGCTGCCAGACAAGTGTGACAGATAGAACTGGAGAAGAAATGAGAGAGAAAAATAACAGGGAAAGAGATCACAGTCATGCTAACACTGATTTCATGGGGGTTCGTAAAGTATTTGCATCCATAAAAAGAGGTCGATAAAAGCTGCGGTTCAAATATTTATGAGGGTAAATGACAGTAAACAGTCTCTTATATTTGCTTTTAAAGGAAGAGTTCACCCAGAACAAGTAGGAAAAAGACAGTTGACATTGTATTGTTGGTTTGAGGCTGACCTAATTGGTGAATCAGTTCATCTTTTTCACAAAACCAATCAAAACCATTTTGTCCTGCTTCAGTTCTACAATTCATTGACATTTAATCTAATTCACACACTTTCTGGTAGATCAGTTCAAAATTGTTGTTAGTGAATTGTCAAAATATTTGGATTTTAATGTGATTATGACTTTGTTTGTTTGCTTGCTTGTTTTTTTTTAGAATTACAAAGCATGAAAAGCATAAATAAAAGGTATTATTAATATTTTAATTATTTATTTTGAGCTGGGTTAATATTACCCTTACATAAAGGTGCAGAATGTAAGTTTGACACCCAGTGGTTGAACTAGGTATTGCACACCTGGTTGAAAACAAAAGCAAGCGCAGGTTGCCAGATTGACAACACCAATAGCAGTGTGCCTGACTGTCGAGCCTAAAGGCTGATTTAAGGTTGATTAAAACTAAATAAAAGCAACGGCACGCGATCGAAGGAATATTTTCCATATTAAAAGTTTTTTTTTTTTTTACTTCTATTTCTTGCAGCTGAACAACATAAAACTATGACAATGATCACCTCAGGTACTTCATTCAGTGTTAAATACTAATAATGTGAGTTTAAATGCCATTATTCATGTGGAACTCTGAATCTGCGTCTCATTTTGGAGTCTGTTACTGTCCATCAGAGGCCGCATTTCGGTCACGGACGCACACTTTGAGAGCCTTCCTGACTGAATGAATGAAATACGTGGTTTTCTACCAAAGCAACCCGGGGTGCTGAAATATAATTGGCTAAACTGGCATTGGGCGGGTTAAATGACAGGTTAAACAAAGACAGATGTTCCAGCACATAACAGACATTTTCAAAACAGAATATCTCACTTTAGCTTTGTTTTTCAGATAAACAAGAATGTTCACTTGGCATGTTTCTTAAATATCTGCAAACATATTATGGTATTTTTATGCTTTAGAAGAGTCAAAAACTTACATACAGCACCTTTAACCTTCAATACATGTATAGTTTATTGCTCTTTTTGGTGTAGAATTATTTTTTATATATATTATTTGCTTTAGTAAATCTCAGTCATTTATTCTTTGGTTTATCCTTTTTATTTGCACTATTATTGTTGTTGTTGGCATTATTATTATTATTAATATTATTATTATTTAGCAACCTCCTGTATTCCTGTATTTTGTTTATTGCATGTATTTTTTTATGCTCACTGTTATATGTTGATCGTCTACGTCATTTTTTGTGTTCACAATTTCAAAATAAAAGAATAAAAATTTGATGGAAGAAAAAAAAAAAAATCTTAGGGCTGAATCTATATGTAAATACTGCCATATGACTTATTGTATCTAAAACGTCTAACTTCTAATGGCTTATTTGCCCTAATTAATTTGTCCTAATTAACTGAGGACTTAAAGACACTTGTTCATGCTTTTATCACCAGCAGGTTGGATTACTGTAGTGGACTCCTCACTGGCCTTCCCAAAAAGACAGTCACACAGTTGCAGCTCATCCAGAATGCTGCTGCCAGGATTCTGACCAGAACCAGAAAATCCGAGCACATCACACCTGTTCTCAGGTCTTTATATTGCCAGTTACATTCAGAATAGAGTTTAAAGTATTATTGCCTGTCTATAAATCACTAAATGGCCTAGGACCTCAGTCAATACGTTACAGATATGCTCACTGAATACAAACTTAACAGATCACTCAGATATGTCTTGACATTTCTGGTATTTTGCATTCATATGTGTGTGAGATCACCAAACCACACCTATACATGTGTAAATGGAAAAAAAAAGTGAAATTTTTCATTTTTGGGCTGAATTATTCCATTAATAAACATTTTTCAAACTGAGACTGAGAGATGAGTTGTCTCAACGTTGTCTGTTCTGCTGGTTGGATATGACTCTAGTGTCTAATATACCATGCTCATTACTTATCTCCTGAAGACAAGCAGAGTTCAATCATACGATGAAATTATATGTCCTCAAGAGATGCAGGTACATGCTTGTGCTGCACTTGTGAAGAGGCTTATCTTTAGCGGGCAGTTGGGCCTCAAATAGACCAAAAAAAAATAAAAAAAAGAGGGCCTGCAAAACAAACTCATGAAATATTTTTTTCCAGAACATTAAGTTTATCTATTGTGTAATTTATGTGTTTATTTAGTTTAGTTTTTTTTTTTTTTTTTTGGCAGGTCTGCAGAAATATAATGTCAAGGCCCAGACGCATTGCCCTTTCCATGCAAAAGCTGATGAATGATGCTAATGCTCCTTGAGAAGTTTTGAGAAAAGTAAAAGGTTGATATTTATTCTAGAGGAAATAATTAGAGGAATAATTCATAAAGGAATAAATCAGCTACAGTATTTGAGGAGTCAAGAGACATTCATTGGGAGCCAAAAAAGTACATTCATTTTGGATTTTTAGTTAGAAGTAGTTATTTAAGACTAATTTCAGGAAGTTCATAATTGGTTCTGTCATTCCTTAAACAGAGGACTACAGTTTGACAAATATCGCAGCTGTTGGACAACAATGTACTTTTGAGGCTTTTTTAGGTGAGAATGTAGTTGTTTAGATTGCAACTATGCAGTTTATTTATGAGGACAGTGCCTATTTTAAATATTCATAATTTCGGAGATTCATCGCGTTGGCGGCAATCAGCCTATCATACTGAGCAGAGCAAAGACGGTTGACGTTCCGGCACAAGATGGCGCAGAGACCACATATAGTCCTTAGGGGAGAAAACAGCATTTTTATAGCATACGTTTCAAACTATTACAGAACAGGTAAGTGACATTCTAAGTCGATTTCTCTCTTTTGTATTTTGTAATGCTGTATTTATACCATAGTAATCTGGTAGTGTTTGCTTTGCTATGGCTTTTTCGGGGTTAATCCGTGATCTCCTGATTGCAACAGAGAAATACTGGGAAATCTCTGTAGACTGATGGCATTTCATGTCGTTCATTTTTTGAATCTCATGCACACTTTATAACCTTAAAATGTGAGCAAAATCACCTGTTTCGTCAATTTTAGACATTACACAAGAGAATCATTCAAATACTAGCCCTAAAGTGACATTTGTGAAGTAGCAATGGCTTCTGCTGTTCTGACGCTCAGCTGCAGATGTGTATGAATGGGGAATAAAGTAGTTCCTCTTACAAAAGTTTTTTTTTTTTTTTTTTTTCCTTTTTATATACACGATTATCCCATTGAACTGTTGTACAAACACAATATCACAGGAGTAGCAGTGCGATATGGCTGTATATCGTCACTGGTGGGGCACTACTTGGCCTGTGGCCTCGAGCCAATGCACGCCTCCCACCAGTGCCGATATACAGCCATATTGCACTGCTACTCCTGTGATATTGTGTTTATACAGTTGCAATCAGAATTATTAAACCCACTTTGAATTTTTTTTGCTTATTTAAATATTTCCCAAATGAATGAACAGAGCAAGGAAATTTTCACAGTATGTCTGATAATATTTTTTTGTTCTGGAGAAAGTCTTATTTGTTTTATTACGGCTAGAATAAAAGCAGTTTTTAAATTTTTAAAAACCATTTTAAGGTCAAAATTATTAGCTCCTTTAAGCTATATTTTTTTTTCGATAGTCTTCAGAACAAACCATAGTTATACACTAACTTGCCTAATTACCCTATCCTGCCTAGTTAACCTAATTAACCTATTTAAGCCTTTAAATGTCACTTTAAGCTGTAAAGAATGTCTTGAAACATATCTAGTAAAATATTGTTTACTGTCATCATGGCAAAGATAAAATAAATCAGTTATTAGAAATCAGTTATTAAAACTATTATGTTTAGAAATGTGTTGAAAAAAATCTTCTCTCCTTTAAGCAGAAATTGGGGAAAAAAAATAAACAGGGGGGCTAATAATTCAGGGGGTTTAATAATTCTGATTGCAACTGTATATATATATATATATATATATATATATATATATATATATATATATGCGCAACTGTGCAAGGTGCGGGTCTGCAAGCTAGAAATGCAAAAAAATATATTATTAATAAGCAAATAATTATAATATTAATAATGCCTCATCTCCATTTATTGCAAAATTCTGCTGCCAGACCTTTAACTCATACAACAAAAAGAGAGAGAATTACTCCAGTTATGGCCTCCTTACACTGGTTATCTGTAAAATTTAGACTTTAATTAAGTTTCTTTTAATGTTTTTTAAAGTGTTGCATGGCATTTACCCAAAATATATTGCTGGTCTTTTAGGTCCAATTTAAAATAAAAGAGACTTGAGATCTTTGAATCAGATGATTTTTCGTGTTCCCAGAAGAAGATCAAAATATAATGGTGGATCTATGGAATTTATGGAACACTTTCCCAATGCATATTATGTTGTCGCCAACGTTAGGTGCTTTCAAAATCTCAATTGTAAGTAAAGCCTTCAGAGTTGATTAAAGGGATCCGTTTCTAAATTTGTAATGTTTAATTTTTGTCTGTGTGATTTTATTTGATTTAGTTATGCTGAAAAAGAACATTATTCAATGGCAGTTGATTTAAATGTGCTAAAATTTGTATTGTATTGTAATAAACACATGCAATAAATTAGCTTTATTTAGCCGAAGATGGACAAACTTTCTTATCGCCATCAAAAGCCAAGCCTTTTGGATGCATGAACACGCACTACACAACATCACTACACTATGAGACAAGACCCTGAAGAGGGTGGTTAGGTTGGCTGAAAGGGCTACTGAAAGTGGAAAAGGAGATCAGAGTGGCAAAAAGGAACTATTCTGAGAAACTAAGGAGTCAGTTCTCTTCCAGCGACTCAGCATCCGTGTGGAAAAGTTTGAAAAATATCACAAACTACAAGAAACCATCCCCCAGCACTGTAGACAACGAACGACTTGCAAACGACCTGAATGAGTTTTACTGCAGGTTTGAGAAAACACCCCACACCCACTCTGAACTGCTCTTCACAAACCATTAACACCTCCACCACCCCCGTCTCCCCCACACTTCAGTTCAGTGAAGATGATGTGCGCCAGGTCTTCCAAAAACAGAAGAGGAAAAAAGCACCAGGCCCAGATTTTGTAACACCAGCCTGTCTAAAATCCTGTGCTGACCAACTGGCCTCCATCTTCACCCTGATCTTCAACAGATCACTGGAGCTGTGTGAAGTGCCCTCCTGCTTCAAACGCTCCACCATCATCCCCATCCCAAAGAAACCCAAACTTACAGGACTAAATAACTACAGACCGGTGGCGCTAACATCTGTGGTCATGAAGTCTTTTGAAAAATTGGTGCTGGCCCACCTGAAGGACATCACTGAACCCTCACTGGACTCTCTTCAGTTTGCCTACAGAGCAAACAGGTCTGTGGATGATGCAGTCAATATGGGAGTGCATTATGTTCTGCAACACCTAGACAGACCAGGGACCTATGTGAGGATCTTGTTTGATGACTTCAGCTCGGCTTTCAACACTATCATCCCAAAACGTCTCCTGCCCAAATTAACTCAGCTCTCCGTGCCCAACTCTGTCTGTCAGTGGATCAACAGCTTCCTAACGGACAGGCAGCAGCTGGTGAAGCTGGGAAAATTCTCATCCAGTACCCGCACAATCAGCACTGGCGCCCTCCAGGGGTGTGTCCTCTCCCCTCTGCTCTTCTCACTGTACACAAATGACTGCACCTCAAAGGACGCCTCTGTCAAAATCCTGAAGTTTGCAGACGACACCACACTTATCGGCCTCATTCAGGACGGTGACGAGTCTGCTTACAGACAGGAGGTTAAGGAGCTGGCTGTCTGGTGCAGTCACAACAACCTGGAGCTGAACACGCTCAAAACAGTGGAGATGATTGTGGACTTCAGGAGAAACCCCCCTGCTCTCCCCCCACTGAGCATCATGGACAGCATTGTGGCAGCAGTGGAGTCATTCAGGTTCCTGGGCACCACCATCTCTCAGGATCTGAAGTGGGACACTCACATTGACTCCATTGTCAAAAAAGCTCAACAGAGGTTGTACTTCCTTTGTCAGCTGAGGAAGTTCAACCTTCCAAAGGAGCTGCTGAAACAGTTCTACACTTCCATCATTGAATCAGTCCTCTGCACTTCAATAACTGTCTGGTTTAGCTCAGCTACGAAATCCGACCTCCGAAGACTACGTCGAATAGTTCGGACTGCTGAGCGAATCACTGGTACAACCCTCCCTACTCTCCAAGAACTGTACTTATCCAGAGCAAGCAGAAGGGCTGCCAAAATCACTCTGGACCCCTCACACCCAGCACACTGCCTTTTTGAACTTTTACCTTCTGGTCGACGCTACAGAGCACCGTGCACCAGAACAGCCCGACACAGAAACAGTTTCTTTCCTCAGGCAATCTATCTCATGAACACTTGAATGATAGTAATTATGGAACAAACATCACTACTTGCTATACATTTTTTATACACATAAACACTTATTTAACAACATATTTTACACGCTAATTTGCACATAACAGCTGCTATTGTATATAGTAATATTCCTGTACATACACTTGTCAATTTGTATATTTGCATTCACTACAACTTTTATTTTTTAAATATATTTATTATCTGTTTTTTGTCCTGTCTCTGTAATTTTGTTGCACTGTAGAAGCTCTGTCACGAAAACAAATTCCTCGTATGTGTGAACATACCTGGCAATAAAGCTCTTTCTGATTCTGATTCTGAAGTCAAAATGACTCCTATTGAGGAACTATCCTAACAACATAGCTTGTCGAGGGCAAACAGTATTACGAGGGACCCATCTCACACCAGCCACTGCCTGTTCATGCTCCTGCCATCAGGTAAGCGGTACCTTAGCCTGCAGAAGTAGATATGTGCAGTTCTGTGACAGCTTCTTTCCAACTGCCATCAGACCTTTGAACAGTGAGACACTGTAAAAATCACTGACAGCCAGTGTAAATGTAGACTAGCCAAACTATTACATATTGCAATATATATATATATATATATATATATATTATCTACAGTTTATACTGTGTACTGGAGCAATGTAATTTTGTTCTGTATTTCTTTATGATGTTTTGAATGACAAGAGGAATCTTGAAATATTGAATCTTTAAACAATGTTCAGTTGGGACTAATGGGCCCAATAGTATGGAAAAAAAATATCTCTCACAAAGTTACATCACCAGCAGCCTAAATTTCGATTTAAAAAAGGCAGGAATGGATCGGTGCTTTCATCTTGTTTGTGACAAATTCTTACCTACCATCTTAATGTGGCAGCAGAAAACATGACTTATCAGACTAGGTATGCTTTTGTCAGTCTTTTATAGTCTAATTTCAGTGAGCTTGTGCAAACTGTTGCCTCAGTGTTCTGTTCATTGCTGACAGGAGTGGCACTGGTGTGTCTTCTGCTTCTGTAGCTCACCTGTTTCAAGGTTTCATGTATTGTGAATTCTGGATATCCTGATTGTATTGACTGGTTATTTGAGTCATTGTTGCCTTTCTATCAGTCTGAACCAGTCTGGGTATTTTCCTCTGACTACTGGAATCGACAAAGCATTTTTGTTTACAAAATTGCCTCTCATTAGACCATTCTCTGTAAACCATAGGGAAGGTTGTACACTACCTGACAAAAGTCTTGTCAATCCCAGTTGTAAGAGCAACAAATAATAACTTAACTTCTAGTTAATCATTTGGAAAAGTGGCAGAAGATCTATTTTGCCGATGAATCATCTGTTGAACTGCATCCCATTCATCACAAATACTGCAGAAGACCTATTGGAACCCGCATGGACTCAAGATTCTCACAGAAATCAGTCAAGTTTGGTGAAGGAAAAATCATGGTTTGGGGTTACATTCAGTGTGGGGGCGTGCGAGAGATCTGCAGAGTGGATGGCAACATCAACAGTCTGAGGTATCAAGACATTTGTGCTGCCCATTATTTTACAAACCACAGGAGAGGGCAAATTCTTCAGCAGAATAGCGCTCCTTCTCATACTTCAGCCTCCACATCAAAGTTCCTGGAAGCAATGAAGATCAAGGTGCTCCAGGATTGGCCAGCCCAGTCACCAGACATGAACATTATTGAGCATGTCAGGGGTAAGGTGAAGGAGGCATTGTTGATGAATCCAAAGAACCTTGATGAACTCTAGGAGTCCTGGGAGGTCTTTGCCATTCCAGATGACTTTATTAATAAGTTATTTGAGTCATTGCAGAGATGTATGGATGCAGTCCTCCAAGCCCAGCGGGAGTCAAACACAACATTAATTCTTTTCTCACTGCACCATGACTTTATATTCTATGCTGTACATTATTTCTGTTAAGTGACAAGACTTTTGTCTAAGCAAAGTCAGACCTTACTGTCCTAATTAAATAATTAAAAATCAAGGCATGATCATATCTTATTTTGGTCAAATAAGTGTAATCTAGAGGCCTTTGCCATTCATATTAGCCACTTCTGATACCAAATGATCAACTAGAAGTCAAGTTATTATTTGTTGTTCCTAAAACTTGGATAGGCGACAAGACTTTTGTCAGGTAGTGTACATGGAAAAAAACAGTAGACCAGTAGCAGTTTCTCAAATACCTAGCCTAGCCAATTTATTCAAAATCACTTAAATCACCTTTCTTCCTCATTCTGATGCTAATGTTTACCACAAAGGTGTACCGGTGAAAATGTGTATGTCTTGGAGGATGAGAAGGCCAAACTGAATGTCGGATCTGGGAGATCAAACTGCTATTTGTGTGGTGGCAGTTGTGTGAACTCTAAGCCAACATGTTTTCTTGCTTTGAAGTGCTTCTCTTCACATTTGTGCAGATAGTCAGCAAATGCAGTTCTGTACAATGTCAGCCACGGGATCTCTTTCATGTCACTAACTATATCGATTTTTCAGTCTTTGTTACAAAGCAGTGAAGATATAAGCTTCATTGAGCGGGAATACTAATCAGATGTTTCATCTGGAAGCTGGTGGTAAATCCAGCACTGTCCAAAAGTCCATGCTTTTCACAGAGCTAATATAAAGTAGCACATTTTGATTTAACATCCTTGTTAGATTAAGGCTTCAAGTATCAAGTAAACATGGTCTCTGAAGGGTAAAGATTGATCCTGTTTTCCTTTTTTTTTTTTTTTTATTTACTCAGTGAACATCCAGCAGCCATTACTACACTGTTCATTGTCACATAATTATATAAACAATTAGTATATAAACAATATATATATAAACAATTAGTCATATTTTTTCTCTATTTAATATTTTAACCATATACACTACCTGTTACATCAAACTTTTGAGGTAAGGTGATAGTAAACAGTCTCTCCAGGGTTTTGGGAGTACAATTATGGGATCAAAATCCCGCCAAATGTATCGAGGTCGCGTACCGATAATGAGTGTGAATAAAAAAAATGGAAATGCATTTATAATTGCGCCATTGATGTGATTCATGTCCTGTGAAGAGGTGATGCCAACCATAGAGGACTTCTAGAGGTCTCCATAATCCTGGACCAGGCCGTATCCTGAACAGATGCTGTGGTGGTCATGGAGGAGTGGAGAGCATGAGACGTGTCTCCGCATTGATCTCGTGGGCCAGCCTGTACACCTGCCGGTGACCTACTCACACCTGCAGCTTCTCCACGATGGACTTCCAACGTTCTCCAGCCTAGACTGCAGCTCTGCACAAGAAGTTTGGCCAGAGGAGAAATGGTCGTGCCCAACTGAGCCTGGTCTCTCTCGAGTTTTTTTTTTTCTTCACTTTCATCAGTTGGTGAAGTTTGTTCCTTGCCACTGTCGCCACTGGCTTGCTAGGTTTGGGACTTGTGGAGCTGCGCATCGCTGGATTTGCTCTTCAGTGTTTGGACTTTCAGCAGTGAAAACTAAACCACACTGAACTGAACTAAATTGAACTTTAACTCTGAAAACTGGACTGACAGTTTCAATTTCAATTTACTAGAACTTCTATGTTAAGCTGCTTTGACACAATCTACATTGTAAAAGTGCTATAAGAATAAAGATGAATTGAATTGAATGCCATTGCACAAGTTGCCATGAGTTGCATTGGAGTGACGTCCAGTCCCCCTTCATCTGATTGGCTAGAGGAGCAACTGTCAATCTCGACTATTGGACCAATGATGATGCTGAAACCTGCCCGTGATTTAAATGAAACCCGAATTGGAAACGCAAGCACAGAATGTGAGAACAAGAACAAAGGGGGAAAGACCGCAAGCACACAAAACATTCAAATATTAGTGAAAAAACTGATTTTGTTTGCAATTAGGAAAACTTTGAATTCAGCTTTCAGTTTTGTGCAATGTAGTTTTAAACACATTTCACCTTTGATTCACGCTCATTATCTTTTGGTACATGACCTCATTGTTTCTTATTCTGCATTTAGTTTTCGCTTTTGCGTGTTATAATTTTATGCGCAACAATTTTTTTTGATTTACGATTATTTTTCGATCAACCGCGATACATTTGGTGGGATTTTTAACCCATATCGAATGGTTCTTGACAGAAAAAAAGAGCACATTTTAGAAAGATTTTTATGCATTTTCCAGCATAATCTCATGAGGAAATGCAACTATTTTACATATTGTCAAAAAGTAGCTAATTTGTAGAAATTCATACGATTTCATTACATTTTTAAAAGGAGGTGTGCCCATAAACCCCACCACAAATTCCAACAAATAAAAAAAAGTTATGGATTTTTACAGCAAAATATGAATTGAAGCAAATAACACCATAAGCTTTGAGAAAAGCTGCCAAAAATCTCAGAATGAATGAATGAAGTTTTCTGTCATTCTATGGCTGATAAATGAAATGCTCTATCATTGGCAGGTGTTGTAAAAGGTTATTATTAAACTATGTTTAAAATATTTCAGTAATCAGGGTGTAATATATGTGCATATCAACCTGAGCTTTAGATGACTTGCTTGATTGCACACCATCCACAATCAAAACATGGCAGTTTGGATTTTACTTTTTCATGTCATTGAGTGACAAGCTTTAATTAAGTTTTTATTTTTTATTTATTTTATCCCTTGCTTTTGTTGAAATGTCTTTTGTTGGTACTCTGGACTAAAAGCAGTGATAAAAGAAGCTTTCTTCACTTCATACCCTGCTCAGCTGGTGGGTCATGACCAAGAACTTGTTGCGGATTTGTTTTGACTGCTGGGGGATATGTCACAATGTCTATAACATGCTCTATGTCAATAATAAATACAGCTATATAGTAAAATGTTGGCTGTGTATATATATATATATATATAT
>CAIGQV010019081.1:7302838-7333923 GCA_903798115.1 Danio jaintianensis | reverse complement strand
TTTAAATTCAGCCCATATAAATTGTTTGCAACCACTTACCTTAAAAAAAATATGTAAATCTGATGAATAATTTTTTTCAGTGTATGTTCTGCTTAAGCTCTCACAAACCAACATTCCACCAATCAGCTGTGATTAACAAACTCCCCCCAGTTTAGCTTGTTCCAAATTAAAGAAAATCATCTGATTTAGTGAAGATTATTTATAACTTTTTTAGATGGTTTATGCTATAAGTATATACATAATCCAATCGCACAAGCTATACAAGTAAAAAAATAATAATAATAAAAATTAAATGTATTGTATTTAAAATTTTAAATTCACTGACTCTTTCACAAGAAGTCAATCAAAGTATCTTTATGTTTCAAGGCATGCGATTGGCTGTTTGCTACTAATGTCATGGCTTCATGTGCAAAGATCCATGAACTCAGGATCAAAGCCTGAGTTAACAGAGAAAGTTGATGATCATTGTTATTGTACCAACAAAGCCTAATTGCACCTGTTTGGTTTGGTTTTGTCAACTCCAAACTAATCCTGAAATCTTGGGTTTGTTCAGCCACCATAATGGTAGTGTGACCTTGTACATGTTTTTAGAGATATCTACTAAATAAAATCTTATCACCGAGTAATGCTTTGGTCAAGGCATGTTGGAAATTTGGTTTCAATTGATCAGCTTAATTATTCTTTTGAATTGTCAGAATCTGACCTGGGCCCAAACCAAAACTGATTGTGCTCACGATTGATTTAGAAGCATTGGAATGTCAAATTCATGATTATGGTAGGAGGTTGTACATTTCTAACCCACACATCAGATGTTTGGCCAATCACAATACATTTAGTCAGTTGACCAATCAGATCATATTGGATTTTTAGGAAGGAGGGGTTTGTTGAATCTCAATCTGAGCATGTACGGGCAATAGAAGTGCTGCAATAATGTGCAATATTTATTTATTTTTCTTTATTTATTTAACAAGATTTAAGAAATTACCTTCAGCAGACCGTGAATAACACTTTCCGCAGCAGTGTTACATCAATCAAAAATGCTGCTTTAACAGTGCTTTCTGCCATTTTAGATAACAAATATATTTTTCTTACTATAGAAACTGCAGTCATCAATGGTAAAATGAAATAAAAGAAAAATAAAACCCTGCAAATTATTTTATATTGACCATGTAAAAGAGGTGCAAAAGTTTGTGGAGGAAAATCGGGGATTCTTGTTGCATTCCAGTAAATTATTCATAGGATGTGCTGTTTAATAAATGGAAGAGCAGACGGCAACTGTGCAGTGTCTGTTGTTATTTTCATACCACAAGCTATAAAGCGGAAATAAGAAAATTATCAGGAGTAACAGAAAGAGCTGTTGTGATAGCAGTGTCACATTAAAATACCAAGCATTACATTATTTTCCTGATGAATACAAATATAGCATGAAGGGACTTTTACAACTCATTCAGTCAAACAGGATAAGGATTATTGGTAGCGCAACCTTATTATTTCAAATAATTTGTTTCAGTCCTTTTCAGAGGAAGTTCCCTAAACTGAAAGTGCCACCCATAATTTAAAACTCAGCGGTGTGTGTGTGTGTGTGTGTGTGTGTGTGTGCGCGTGCATAGTTTAAATATGATATTTTAAAAAAATACACTTAAAATGATGAATGAAAACCATGACATCTAATACCTTTAAAGATCTCAACTGTATTAAGTTAGAAATTTCAGAAGTTGAAAAAGTGTTTCATACATCTATTAGCATATCATTAACATGTTTAGCACAACACTAGCATAAATCAGCATGTTGACAGATGGCTAATGTGAATGTAAAAAATGTTGAACAGATTTTTAACACTAGCATTTGGGTAGAATTTTAACACTATAATAACATTACAACATATTGCTAGCATGTCTGTAACATGTATAACAGATTGCTGGCGTGCTTTTACATGTTACATATAAACACTCTCGCATGAAATAGAATGTGACTAGAATGCTGTTAGAATTTTTCCTATATCTATTAGCATATCACTAACATGTTTAGTACAACAGGAATCAGCATGTTGCTGACCTTTTTCTAGCATGTTTGACAGATGGCTAACGTTAATATAAATGTTGTTAGGACGTTTGTGACATGCTGTCAATATGTTGAACACATTGTTCCAATTGAGTTTGTGTAACATTTTTGCATTATAGCATTTTAACACTATAACATATTGCTAGCGTGATTCTAGCATGTTTAACATTCCTTATTAATGTACAAGTTGCATGTAAACACCATCCTTGCATGAAACTGAATGTGACTAGCATCCACGTGGCTGATATATGTTTATGTATAGGTGTTTATTGCTAACGAAAAAAAAAAAAATCATGTTGTTAGCATGTTTCAAACCTGCAAAACACACTGCTTTCCTGACTTTACAAGATGCTGGCATTTAACAAGTATAATACAGTTCTAATGAATTAACATATTGCTAATGTGTTACTGGCATGTTTATCATGTTGCTAACATTTTGGTAGTTTTAAATCAATTTTGCTAACTTAAATCTGTCTAAATGGCTTCTGAGGTTCTTCGGTATAAATTTGTGACATTAATTTGACTAATTTGAACATTGTTAACGTTAGTACAGTATATGGATTTTATTTTCCCTGAATTTTAATCATAAATTTTAGTCCATGTGAAATTTAAATTTACAATATTTATTTAGCTAGTGCGCATTGTTATTCTCAACCCAGGCTCATTCTGAAAACGTACCTCTATATACAGTGTGCCAAATACATCCCAGGAGCTACGCGTTTTTCCTGTTTTTGTTTTCGCGAATACACCAAAGGCCGCTGTGTACGCTTTTTGAGATCTTAAATTTCTCTCACGAGTGCCATTTGCTCCTGCTCTTTTCGCGTAAATCCGCCGCTGTCGACTGACTGTTTGACTGACTGACTGACCGGATCGACTGACCCACCCTCCTCCTTCCCTAAACCCAACCCAATAGTATTTTCAAAAGCACTGATTGACCCACTCACTCACTTCCCTAAACCCAACCGACAATTTTAAAAAGCAATCCAGAAAAAGAAAAGCCCTCGCCTGATTTTTACTACATTTTCAGATTTTACCATGAGCTAACTGGATAAACTAGTAACAGCGGGAAAGCCGTCCATACGGAGGTAATCGGTCAGCGTGAAAAGGAACGGTATTATAGCGTTCGGTTTAAAGACGATATGCAGCCATACGTACCTCTGGCTACATAAGTTTGACAGCTTCAGACACAATATTCTTATCCATACCCATAATTACCCATAAATCTTAATCATAGCCATACTCTTAACCATATCATTAGTTTGTTATGATGAAAAAGCAAGTCCTGCCCCTACTAAATATTCGGTTTAAGTTAGAGGTACATCAACAGACTAAAATAAAACTCTCAGCAACTTCCAGTTTACATGATCTTTAAGTTCGATCAGTTTGAAAAGATACATCAACACTCTTCTGGTATAAAATCCAGACCAGTATTTGGTGATTGTTGCTTTAGAGCTCCAGGAGAAGAAGAATCAAATGATTTCAGTACATTGGCTTTCTCAAAACAGCATAAATAAATGCTCGAAGCACAAGATTGCTCTGATGCTGCATTTGATTTACACAGAGCCAAAGCTGGATGGTCACTGACATATTTTACTGCACCTTTTACACCGCATCGCATCTTTACACAGGATTTGGCGGCAATGAGTCTGTTCAGATCAGCTATAACTCGCCTTTTATTACCTGTTTATCCATCACAGGTGATTGGCTCCAGTGATTCAGTTGCAGTGTGACAAGCCCGGATGATTCATTGTGAGCGAACGGATGGTCGGACTGAAGCCAAGCAAGATGCAGCCAGGCACTCTGCAGATCCAAGCATCAGAGCACTGTCCAAAGCGAGGAAACATTAGAAGAGCCTCCAGCTATTTATAGAGGGAAACAGAGAAATGCTGAGAGTTATATCACCATTTGCATGCCAGTTTTTTCTTACAGCTATAAAAAGCCACTCTTTGTTCTTTTCTTTTTTACAAACAAAAACATCTTCAGCTACGATGGAATTCTTTGAACTGACAGAATGAAACTTTGACAGAATAACAAAAGAGTTAACATCTATGTGGTTGTTAACAGCAAAGCATTGCCTTCAAGGTGGGCTTTTTGACAAACAGCACGAATGTTCAGCATACCTGAGTACACAAAGCTGAATAATGCATTCGGTGTGTTTTGTGAAGTAAATACTGAAATATTATGATTATTCTGGAAAAAAAAAAAAAAAAAAAAAAAATGGTGAAACTAGCCTTCACTGTACAGATGGAAAATTCAGATAGAAAGTTCTGTTTAGCCTAAGTTGATTATATTGTAATAAACCGATTTGAGAAATGGAGATGCAGTCAAACTTTGGGAGAAAATTTGATAAACATTTGAGAAATGTCCTGTTAAGGGAACATAATGAGATGATTAACAGCATTAATCACAGGCAGTCTTATCCACAGAACAATTAATGGTCCTAACTACAGAACCTCATTATCTCATTTAAATAAAAGTGAATAACATAAAAAAAATCCGGTTTTGATCCACATGAGGCCAAAAGACAGAGGATGGTGAGAACCCCCCCAGAGGTGTCTAGGTTTAGCATGTTACCACCGTACATGCTAACCCATTAAACCTAGACACATCTGTTTAAATAATAAATAAAAATCTATATTTTATATGATGATCATTTTGCTAGAACAATCTTAATATTGATTTGGATCCTAAAAGTGATATTTAACTGTCATTTTCCACCCTTTTAAATTTAGTTTATTTCTTTTTAAGCCAAGCACAAATTGTTGCCAGTCAAATAACATTATTAGCAACAAAATCTACTATGGAGGAAACACGGAGACTTCAATTAGATGCATATACACTAATGGTTTAAGCTTAGAGACTGCATGACCACATTTACGTTGCAAAATTACTTACATAGTGTTATTGTAACATACTGGAGCCTACAACGGAGGTGGAGCTTCCAAATGTGGCTTTTATTGAAGAACGGTCAGAAGGTCAAAACTGGAGCAAACAACATTAAGGGTATTCCAGAAAAGGCAGGCAGTTAACGGTCATTCACGATAAACAATCCAATAACAAAACAAGGGAAACCTGCTCAGAATAGCACATAAACAGTAACAAGACTTCACAAACAGTGTGTGAGAAAATGGTGCTTATAGTGTGTGATAATGGGCTGCAGGTGTAATAATCAAAGTCCAGTTCACGAGAGTCAGGTGTGCTTTATTTGGTAACACTTTCATGTAATGTGTCTCTCACAACCAAACACACGCGAGAATTGACATGGAAACAACGCGAGGTCATGTAGTGTATCTTTAGTTATTAACTACATAATGAGAAAGAAGCTTTAGTGGGGTAGAAATGCACTTATTTTGCTCACCTGGCCTTTGAAGGGAATTATCAATTTCTCCTCAACTTTTTTTCTTTTTCAACTCGGTTGTGGTATTGCGCAGATGACACGTCAAACATATACGTGTGCTCCTGCCAAATTTACACTAGTTTACCCAGAACTGTGAATATACTCCAGAAACTAAACTCCTCTTCTCTATGATAATTGTTATGTATACCCGCTCTTGTTCTTTATTTGTTTTTGTCTCTCCTTCTTTCTTTCTTTTTGTTATTTTGCTTACATATTTTATGCTAAAATGTGAATATCCTATTGTAAGATTTGTTGTGCATTTGATTGGAAATGTTCAGCAAATACAAACAAATAAAATAAATTTACACTAGTTTTTCCTCCATTTCTTGGGTCCAATTAGACTGAAAAGAAGCCCTTTTAACTTCTCCCCCATCCTCCCTCCTGCAGATACCCATACTAGTGGATGCTGCTCTTTCATTGGCTCTGGGTAACCGCCGATGCTATTTTCAATCAGAACACATTTCACACAGCATGATTTGAATCGCAGACAGCTCCAGATATTTAGCATGCCAAATATGAAGGTAAATATCTCACGGTGCCGGCGACTCATCGGCGATTCTCTCAGATCGCGTCTTTGATAGTTCATACTGTGTGATTGTTACTTGTGTGCACAAGCACCCATTTGCCCGTGATTTCAGGCATTTGTCTGCGATCTCTCAAAACCTGTCGGCGAGTCAAAATCGGGGCTAAAGTCATGCAGTCTGAACTCGGCATAAGGACCAATTCTTATTATTATCTAGCAGCTTATTGTTTGCCTATTATTAAGATATTGGCTGTGTATTTGTTTATTTGTAAGTACATATTCAGCAAGATCTTATTCAGCATTTTTTACTACTAATAATACTACCCAAGACCTAAACCCAGCTACTATCTTAATAACTATCAATAAGGAGCAAATTAGGACTTTGAGGCAAAAGTCATAGTTAACATTTGGTAAATAGTTTGAGAATTGTACGTTAAAATATTGTACCTTAAATATTGTACCTTAAAACCTTAAAAAAAAAGGTTTGATCAAAATTTCCTTTCATTTTCCCCTTCAAAAAATCCACATTCAGGACAAGTGACAACGTGAAGCGACAGGTAGCCTACTAGTGACGTAAAGGGACACTAAGTGACAACATGACTAAATATTTTTGTGTTGCACCACTGAACTTAGTTTAAATTATACTTTCCAACTAAATATTTACGGCAACCTATACCTATGAATAACAATAGAAAATAGATGACAGTGAGTTTACAAAGAGGAGCTTGTGGTGACAATGAGGAAAAATTTCCCTCTTGTCACAGCCTTAATGTCCTTCCACATCTAATTTTTTTTCGGTTTGTGAAATAAGTTTCATTTTCCTTCAAGGAGTGTTTTGTGATTTGTATCCATCAATTAAAATGAAAATTTATTCATGGCAGATTTTTTTTTCTCCCTGTTCCTTTCTGTTTCGAGTATAAGCTATTTAAAAAAAAATTCAGTTTAAAGCAAGAAAGCCAACTAATTCTGTTAGGTTGGGGTTAGTGTAAGTTGACGTACTTGCAAAGTTTCTTATAGTCAGTTAAATGTCTGCTGAAGGAGCAGTATCAACAGATATTAAGCAGACAGTCTACTAATACTCAAATGGATCGTCAAAATAAAGTGTTACCATTTTTTCTTTAGCAAACTTCATTCATTCATTCATTTTCTTTTCGGCTTAGTCCCTTTATTAATCTGGGGTCGCCACAGCGGGATGAACCGCCAACTTATCCAGCATATGTTTTACGCAGCGGATGCCCTTCCAGCTGCAACCCATCACTGGGAAACATTCATACACACTCATTCACACACATACACTACGGACAATTTTAGCTTACCCAATTCACCTATACCGCATGTCTTTGGACTTGTGGGGGAAACCGGAGCACCCGGAGGAAACCCACGCGAACACGGGGAGAACATGCCAACTGACCCAGCCGAGGCTCGAACCAGCGACCTTCTTGCTGTGAGGCGAACGTGCTACCCACTGCGCCACCGCGTCGCCCCTTTAGCAAACGTACTAGCTAGAAATATGATTTTTCCTGAGGTAAATGCAAAATCATATAAATTTTTTTTACAAGCTTCACTTTTGATGCCACTCAATGGTTGAAACAATATTTGTCCATGTTGTACATCTGCTATTTGATAAATTCATGTGACCTAGCATTAGAAAGCCTGCAAATCCTCTTCTGTGGCTTTATGGGATATTAAAGTGTCTACAAAATGCACATCCCAGAATCACACGTTTCACCTATGTTTTATGAACACTTCAAACATACTACAAGGCTTACATACTGTTTTCCAGCTACTTTATAGTGTGGAAGTGGGTGCACTGTAAGGTCTCAGCTAATTATTTTTCAGCCAAACATATTTTTGTTTGCCAAAATTTAAATGCATCACTAAGAGTTGCAGGTTTAAATCAGTCTGAAGCATTGCTTTGTGTAATTTGCACCGTTATCAATGTGCTATTTTTCAAGGGGATGCAACAACACTTTTAAAAGGGAATTTAAACACAGTTGTGTGACAACAGTGTGTGAATATAGCAGCCTATAATGGTAAAACATAATTAATTCTATTTTTTTTATGATCACACTTCATTAAAACAGCCTGTAGAAACACATTGATTGACATTCTCCCTTTGTACATGTCATCAGAGGGGGAAAACTCCACTCATTAGTGAAGATCTCTCCCTCATTAGCATAGGCATCCCTCATCCACCATTAGAGTATTAGAGTTTTAAGTTTTTATGGTGACACATAGGCGTTTATAGCTCCACCTTCTTTTGAAAAATGGGTTGGGAGCACAATCTCATTTGAATTTAAAGCAACAGTCACCAAATAAAACTTGGATCAAAGCCTAAAAGGGGGGAGTTTCAAAGAGATATAAACACATTTGTTTGCAGTATTTTGAGCTAAAACTTCACATACACACTCTAGGGACATCAGATTTTACATCTTGTAAAAAGGGGCATAATAAATAAATAATATTTACATAAAATTTGCATCTGGCTGTAACTGAAGCAAACACAAATTACTCATATCAAACTGATATAAGAAAGTCTTGCATATAGTCTAATTATGCCCTGTTGGTTGATATAATGACTACACACATTGTTGGCAAAAGCATTTTCCTCCATGTGTGGACATTAAATATTAATCATGTATTTAGATTACATAAACCAGTTTCCAAACAACATATAAATCATATTATTTGTAGACTGGTAATGGGCATCGAGTAAGAGTCAGCTTTTTATCTAAGAGGCATTATAGAGCCAAATGCACTGGCCAAATGCAGAGCTTTGATAATGGAAAACCAATCTAGTGACTTTTCATTGGATTCCATTTGGTAATGTTATGATTGGACTCCTCTTTGATACTTTTGTTTTTGTATAAAAGTGAGACATCTAACATGCACAACCTAAGTTCCTTAACAGGTTGCGTGCAACACAGTGATATATGCGGTCATGTAAATCTTCCTCTTTGTGTTGAGGTAAAAAAAAAAATACATCATGTTGTTTAGCTGACATTCTGTTCTTCATTGTTGCTATGGCACTGCACTGCGAGGTTGACAACATTATTTCTGTATGTAGGCTTATTATTCACAGATGTCAACATTATGCTGGGTTTGTTTTACATCTGTTTGAGTACTTGGCTGACTGACAGGTGAGTAGGTGGGCTTGTGCTGTTATGTGGAACGCATCAGATGGATTAGCATTTAATACTATAGTGCAACAAGGCCACATGCATTTCCAACAAATGTGATGTGAGTGTTTGGATTACAGCATATTTTGGACCTTCTGTATTAGCCTTCACTGAGGCAGGTGTTTGACTGGTTTGTTATGTAGATTTAAGAGGTTTTGAGTGTAAAAGGGATAGTACACCCACAAATCCAGTCTTGTTCCAAACCTGTTTTACTTTCTTTCTCCTGTTGAATAAAAAATAAGATATTTTGAAAAAAGCTGTCAATCTGTAACCACACACAATGTCATAAGATGTTAATATTAGGTTAGATTTAGGTCGCCAGCGACTAAGGACAATGTTATTTTAACGTCCAATAACGATGGGAAATTACGTTGATATTTTGTTGATTTTAGGTTGTGTTGGAAAGCGACCAAAATCCAATGTCGAGCCAACATCTTAAACCAACATCATATTGACGTCAAATACTGACATTAAGTATGGCAACCAAAATCCAATGTCTGATAGACGTCATATTGGTAACGTCCACACAACGTCAAGCTGTAACATCATTAGACGTTGATATTTTGATGTTTTTAGGTTGCGTTGGAAAGTAACCAAAATGTAACGTCTGATGTGGGACATTGACGTCGGCCTGACGTTGGGTTCTGACCGCAACCCGATTATCATTTCCAAACAAAATGCAACGTCCCACGACGTTGGGGTACAACGTCAATCTGACGTCATGTGCCTGCTGGGAATTGGCTTCCATAGTATGTTTTTTAGTGTTTTTTTTTTTTCTATTATCGATGTCAATGGTTACAGGTTTTCTGCTTTCTTTAAAATATCTTATATATTGTTTAGTCAGAGGGTTAGTCATTTTTTTCAGGACATTTTTTGTTCAAAATCCACATTTACATGCACATCAGTATTGTCCTTGTTTAGGATGATGTAAAAAAAAATTTTTATTAAAAAAAGTTACTTAAAAAGGCTATTAGAATAACATGCTTTAGGGTAGTTTAAAAGCAAAATAGAGAACAACTTACAGCTTTCTAAAATTCTAAAGTCACAGTGCAATCCTGTTTGCGGTTTAAATATGAGTAAAAATACTTCCAAAACATTAAATTACACAACATCAAATCCAGACAACATTCAGAATGTTGACTGGACTATTAATAAACACAAAACCAGCCAATAGGCAACAACAGACAGGCCCGTGGCCAGCCTGGTGAAAGGGGTGGTTCTTTTAAAAAGTGGACTTTTTGCAGTTATTTTCTGTTTAATTAAAAAAAAAAGTTTAAACACTGCATTTTAGTGACATTTTAAGAACTGATTAGTTAGTCGGACAGTCATCATAACCACACTTTTTAATGTATCAAATACATTTCCTAAATATTTAGACTAAAGAAATATGAGAACAATACTTTTTTTAAAAATACTAATTTATTACATCATATATCATAAAAAAAAAAATAGGAACCTGTTAAAGTTTTAAATTAAAACTAGCTTATTGTCATTTACAACTAGCCTATTGTAATAGGCAAATAACAAACTGACAGTGCATTAAACTTTCTTGTCACACCGAAGCAACAGCCAACACAGGATTTTGCTTGGTCTTAAAGCCTTCTTCGATGGGTTATTTTCAATTTATGGCATAGCAGTCAAAATAGGACAAATGTGCTCATGTATGGAACAAATTCTGGATCTTTGTCAGTGAGGGGTGGGTCTTTCAAACCACCTAAACCCCTCCTGGCTACGGGCCTGACTGAAGTAATATTTTGAAGAGGCAAATTGAGTGAACATAAAATATATGTATTCTTACTCACTACATTATAGTTAGCGGCAGTTGCTTAATTTAAAAACAAGATTTTGATAGTGTAATAACTAAAATTAGTCCCCACACAGCTGATAATAACATAATGTTTATTCTAAGCATGAACTGCATGCCTGACGTCTACCACTTTAAATCAGGTATCATCATCTGAAGTGATTCAATCAATATTTGTGCTGTTATCTTTATGGGTGAAGTGTGGACTCCATTCTGTTCAATATAGAACTAATATCTAATAACTATCTTCATTGTTATAGTTACTGTCATTGGTGTGGATGGGCTTATATTTGGCTTGTTGCATACTACTGTCACCTCGTTCCATTTATGTGGCCTAAAACTGGCAACCTGTACGAGTTTTGAGTCTCTAAATGCATTGCTATCTAAACTAAAGTTTAGAGAAACAGCTTGGGAATTACTATGCTTTCTTCTTCCTGCCTTCACCTAAGAGCTTTCAAATATTCTCTCAGTAGCTCCTGTAATTCAGATGGTATTGATTACTGGACTGTGACCACAGGTCTTCAGACAGCTCTTGGTATTTGCAGAATTAGCAATTGGTCGTATGAAGCCATTTTATCCTATAGTGAATCCACAGGGAGTTTGATTCCAGTGAATAATGTTGAAGTTTGGCCACACGCGAGAATAAAAAAAAATCAATGCAGAGATTCTGAGTATTTAAAAGCAAATGCAATTCTTTTGTTATGTCTAATGTGAAGGCTGAACTTTCCTGCCAATTACAGCTTCAAATCAAAAGTGTGATAAGAGGTCTGTTTCTTTCTCTAAGGCCTTTTTGAAGTAATTTATTATGATTTTTTTCAGATATTACCTTTCAAGTAGTGTGGAATGTAGCTGTTTGTGAGTGTAAAAAGTCTCACTTTGATTAAAAGTGCTAAAGAAGACTGTTGCTGAAGTTCAAATATGGTAAAGGGTGACGCATGCTGTAATAGGTATACTAATCACAACATATTGCTTCATCTGACCAATCATAGCAGAGTTGGCTCTCATAAAGAAGGGGTTTTTGTTGTTTGTCAGTGTATTTCATCCGGAAGGGCTCATCCCTATGCCCTAATACAGGTATTAGTTTCCTAGAGCAGCTTCAAAGGGATTAGGGCATAGGGATGAGCCCTTCCGAATGAAACACGCTGCTCGACACCAATCAACTTCCCTGCCCATAGGATCATGGGGGCCTGAAGTGTCCATCCGTTGTACCCTTTGAAATTCATCATTTCCAAAGGGCACTTCGAAGTGGCAAGTTATGAGCACTTCAGTTTAGAATGACACTGCAGTATGACAGCCAAGATAGTTTTGCCCTACGGAGGGCTATATATCTCATATATAATAAGGCCATGTGTACACAGATAACATAATTTGGTCCCTCTGTGTTAGAAAGCCAACTTACCTTGTGCATGCATTATATGGAAATGCTGCTCTGCCAGGTCACTGTTTTAGGCACTGCATACGTCACTGTTTTAGGCAAAAATGGCACTACATGCACGAAAGACATTTTTTATTAAGGGTGTTTCTAAGTGTAAGTGAAATTATTTGCCACTCATGTTCTATACTGTACATTTCAAATGTAAGATTAATTTAAAGTGAGGACACATTACATTACTATATGTGTAATGGTGGCCAGCTTGTGAAGTGCTGTGCACGTAAAACTCACTCCCCTGATCTCAAAAGGTGCTCTAGAAGACGCAGCCTTTTCCCTCCTCATTAGAGCATCAAACTCCCATGCAAAGAATCACCGGTTTGATCCCAGCTCATAACGAATGGGTGGTGTAGGACCGGTGGGTTACATTGGTGCCGTGACCCAGATGGGAGTGAAGTTTATGGGGGTGAGTGTAACGCAGGCCAGCTAATGAAATGCTGCGCAGGTAAACCTCAATACCCTGATCTCAAAATATGCTCTCGTGACAGACGCTGGAGGCCATGGTCTTTAGCCTCCTCGTTTGAGCATCCGCCTCCAATGCAAAGAATCGCCTGTTTAGTCCCAGCTCGGAGTGGGTGGTGTAGGACTGGTGGGATACATATGCACCTATAATAAGCAGACATAAAGCAGACTGGTGCATTTACATGTGGAGCGAAATCTGTGTAACCTAAGGGGCAAAGATATCTAGCGTTGCTGATATGTTAACGCATGAGTGTTTAATCCTGCAGAATTCAGCTGCAACATTGATGAAAGACACCTGTATTTAATCACCAAGTGCACTTTCAGATCCTACTTAATTGTAGTTGTGTTTGATTAGGGTTGGAGATAAACTCTGCAGGAAGGTAGGTGTTAAGGAAAAGGGTTGAGCACCCCTGTGTTAATGCATAGAATGCACGTTCAACCCTGAATAACAAGCTGTGAGTGTCTAGCATTTGGCGCTGCAAACGAAACTTGTGCAGCACTGATAGAATACATGCAATTGCATGTATTTGGAAACATATTTAGTAATTGTTTAAAGCCATTTGCTATTTCAGTTATCATACAGTATCATTTTACACCTTTATCTTTTCATCAGTGGCATGCAGTCTAAACTGTCTCTCGATTGTAGCATGTAATGTTTCTGTGTCTTCTTGGAATTTGATTGGACAGCAATCACAGGACTAAATATTCTAATTAACTAATCACCATAGAAGAAAAGAGAAAATATATATTTTTTTTTAAAACATATACACTCACCGGCCACTTTACTAGGTACACCTTACTAGTACCGGGTTGGACCCCCTTTTGCCTTCAGAACTGCCAACAAGGTACTGGAAATATTCCTCAGAGATTTTGGTCCATATTGACATGATAGCATCACACAGTTGCTGCAGATTTGTCAGCTGTACATCCATGATGCCAATCTCACGTTTCACCACATCCCAAAGGTGCTATATTGGATTGAGATCTGGTGACTGTGGAGACCATTTGAGTACAGTGAACTCATTGTCATGTTCAAGAAACTAGTCTGAGATGATTCGCGCCTTCTGACATGCGGCGTTATCCTGCTGGAAGTAGCCATCAGAAGATGGGTACACTGTGGACATAAAGGGATTGACATGGTTAGCAACAATACTCAGGTAGGCTGTGGCGTTGACACGATACTCAATTTGTACTAACGGCCCAAAGTGTGCCAAGAAAATATCCCCCCACACCATTACACCACCACCACCAGCCTGAACTGTTGATACAAGGCAGGATGGATCCATGCTTTCATATTGTTGATGCCAAATTCTGATCCTACCATTGGAATGTCACAGCAGAAATCGAGACTCATCAGACCAGGCAACGTTTTTCCAACGTTTTTGTGGTCTTCTGCTGCTGTAGCCCATCTGCCTCAAGATTCAATGGGTTGTACGTTCAGAGATGCTCTTCTGCATACCTCAGTTGTAACGAGTGGTTATTTGAGTTACTGTTGCCTTTCTATCAGCTTGAACCAGTCTGGCCATTCTCCTCTGACCTCTGACATCAAGGCATTTGTGCCCACAAAACTGCCGCTCACTGGATATTTTATCTTTTTCGGACCATTCTCTGTAAACCCTAGAGATAGTTGTGCGTGAAAATCCCAGTAGATCAGCAGTTTATGAAATACTCAGACCAGCCTGTCTGGCACCAACAACCATGCCACGTTCAAAGTCACTTAAATCACCTTTCTTCCCCATTCTGATGCTCGGTTTGAACTGCAGTAAATCATCTTGACCATGTCTACATGCCTAAATGCACTGAGTTGCTGCCATGTGATTGGCTGATTAGAAATTTGAGTTAATGAGCAGTTTGACACATGTACCTAATAAAGTGGCCGGTGAGTGTAAAGTAGTCACTACAAGTAGCTGTATGCTCGGAGTTAAAAATGCATAAATAAATATGTCACTGCAGGTTGAAGGAAAATAGTGCAGTAGTCATACCAATAATGCACAAAAAATGTACTGAAGAAAATGTAAAAGTACACATTTTTTAATTACTTAGTAAATCACAATTCCTGAGAAAAGCTATTCAATTACAGTAATTTGAATATTTGTAATTTGTTCATTTACACCACTGCACAATAGGGAAACTTTAAGAAAACATAAGGCACTAAAGGCAGGCAGGCAGGCAAACTTTTCTTGAGGACCTTTAAAAGCCAAGCGAATTGTTCAGTCAGTCAGTCAGTCACTCAGTGTTAAATCTTAATTCAACATCTACCAGCCTGGAGAAAATGTGAAAATATTATGTGTCATTTAATATGGAACAGAGGAACACCTGCGCTTCTATTCGACTCACATTGTCAGGCTTTACACATATAGACTAATTTGATGAACTGTCAGTGTTATCCCATTGTACCAGATTTACCTGCTCCAGCCTTCCAATGTTCGCACTACCAAGCAGTAGTAATGATAATGGACAACTTGGACAGAAAACACTGAAGATCTCTGAGATGAGAAGTCACCCTTCTTCGGGAAGGTCAAGATCGTTTCGGTGGGTCAGTCTTTGTAGCTGAAAAGACCTCTCGGTTTGTATGAATAATAAAAAGATATCTAGGACCCTCTGTACTCTAAGTCGACACCTGCTGTGACAACATGCATCAGGGTTTGGTGCCGCGCCAATGATGAGAGACAACATCAAGAGTCAGAGCAGATACGAATGGAAAATAAATCACTCTAGATTAGTTGGAGAAATTTGTTATGCTTTATTTCCATCATTTTAAGGGGAAATTGCTTTTTCGCTTTGATGTTCCCTTTGCAATTTATTTTGTCGGTATTAAAGAATGGCATAGACACTTTATATTTAGCTATCACATACTGTATGCTCGGAGTTAAAAATGCATAAATAAATATGTAAATACACAAACACACGGGAACATAATGCTACTTTGTTGGGAGATTGAGTTGTCAAGGGTGATATTTTTATGTCTCTGACTAATAGACACTATTGAAAAGTATAATGTTCTACTTACATAAAGTGTGATGGAATGTTCTGACTTGAATAAATAGACAAAAGTAAACACTGAAGCTACTTTATTAGATCTCATGTTTTCATTTATACAGTGGCAGTGTTATTTCTTTTTGAAGACAAAATCTATGTAATCATATTAATTAACCAAAAAAATAACTAACTAAACAAATTATAAATGATAATAACTTCATCTAAAATTGATATATGAAATAAAAACAAAAACATTAAGGCATTGTTTTCATTGTGAATGCTGAAAAGTAATATCAGGTTTTAATCCATTATATTTTTATTATTTATTTATTTATTTATTTATTTATTTATTTATTTATTTATTTATTTATTTATTTATTTATTTATTTATTTATTATTATTATTATATTTTTATTATCCAGCATGATAATAATACCCAACGAACTGGGGGTGTGTGGGTGTGGTTAATCAGTGGAGGAAACATAGACAGTCATGAAATGGCCTCCCCAGAGTCCAGACGGATATTATAGAGGCAACATATGATCATCTTGACAGAAAAAGAAATATATTATAGTCTAAATCTAAAGAATAATTATTGGAAGTGCTGAAAAAAGCCTGATATTGCATTTTATCACTATATATCTGAAAATGTCTGTTGTCGGTATTAAAGAATGGCATTGACACTTTATATTTAGCTATCACATACTGTATGCTCGGAGTTAAAAATGCATGAAATAAATATGTAAATACACAAACACACGGAAACATAATGCTACTCTGTTGGAAGATTGAGTTGTCAAGGGTGATATTTTTATGTCTCTTTGACTAATAGACTGTGGCTTTTGCTACAGAATATTGAAAAGTATAATGTTCTACTTACTTAAAGTGTGATGGAATGTTCTGACTTTTGAATAACTTAATCTAAAATTGATATATGAAATAAAAACAAAAACAATAAGGCATTGTTTTCATTGTGAATGCTGAAAAGTAATATCAGGTTTTAATCCATTATATTTATTTATTTATTTATTTATTATAATAATATTTTTTATTATCCAGCATGATAATAATACCCAACAAACTGGGCGTGTGTGGGTGTGGTTAATCAGTGGAGGAAACATAGATAGTCATGAAATGGTCTCCCCAGAGTCCAGACCTAGATATTATAGAACATATGAGCAACATAGGGCGACGCGGTGGCGCAGTGGGTAGCACGTTCGCCTCACAGCAAGAAGGTTGCTGGTTCGAGCCTCGGCTGGGTCAGTTGGCGTTTCTGTGTGGAGTTTGCATGTTCTCCCCGTGTTCGCGTGGGTTTCCTCCGGGTGCTCCGGTTTCCCCCACAAGTCCAAAGACATGCGCTATAGGTGAATTGGGTAAGGTAAAATTGTCCGTAGTGTATGCGTGTGAATGAGTGTGTATGAATGTTTCCCAGAGATGGGTTGCAGCTGGAAGGGCATCCGCTGCGTAGAACATATGCTGGATAAGTTGGCGGTTCATTCCGCTGTGGCGACCCCAGATTAATAAAGGGACTAAGCCGAAAAGAAAATGAATGAATGAATGAATGAGCAACATATGATCATCTTGACAGAAAAAGAATATATATTATAGTCTAAATCTAAAAAATAATCATTGGAAGTGCTGAACGAGGCCTAATATTACATTTTATCACTTTATATCAGGATAGTCTCCAAAAAAAGACAAAATTATACAATGAACACTGGCTTTTGCATGAAGAAGTAAATTTGTTAAGATACCCCTGAAGGTTGCATACAGTCAACCCTCTAAATACATACAGAAGTCCTAAAGAGACTGAAAATTAAATATGTATAAATGCAGTATATACAGAAAAATATTTATAAAACATAAAGACTAAATATAAGATCTTAAATAACACAAGAAAGTACTAAAGTAAATGTTGTTCTTAAAATTTCAACATTTGTAAGGTTGCCGAAACTTCTTCATGTCTCAGAGGGCAAAAAAAGTATCTGACCACGGCTCAATGATGCCCAGAGTTTGACCTGCCCTCAAGTGCTTAAATCCAAATTGGATGGCCTGCCATGACTCGCAAGTGCTGGCTTGGACCTGTTGCCCTCAGAAAGCACTAAACCAGAAACTTTGGACATTAATATTATTCTCCATGAATTATTTTTCATCTGCTGCTCTTTATTTCTTATTCTGTATGAGTAATATAACATCATAGCAAAATGATACGACTATGTGACCATTGTACAAAATTAATTTGTTGGCATATTATGATCCTTTCAAAACACATTATGTTGTGCCCTATATAGAACATTAAAGAAAGATTGCAATTTGGTGATTTATAAAGTGCAAATCAACAAGTTATGGAACTTTCTGATAGCAAAAACATAACTTCACTTCAGAGGACAAAGTGAGGTGCGAACCTTCGTGCGTGGTCTAGGAACCTGTATACAATTATAGGCTGTATTACCAAAAAGATTGTATTTTAAGGTAATGACTTAATACAATATGATGACAGATATATTCAAAGCTTAATTCTAAAATTTGGATGGAAGCTTTTAATATAATGTAAATATGAGAATGGTCATAATGACTACTATGGCCAATGCAGTCTGATTTCAAGTGGAAATGTAACTATTTTTACTAGTTTTGTCAGTTTAGTGGCTATGATACAAATTTGTATGAGTTCAGTCAAATGAAAATGTAACATTTTAAAAGGAGGCATGGCACCAAACCACACCCCTAAACCCAACCGTCATTGGGGGATGAGCAAATCATACTAAATTGTACAAATTAGATTGTACAAATTCATACGAATTAGCCATTAGATCAAAAAGGTAGGACTTGCATTGGCCAATCTAATGGCTATATAATGCTGGTAGTTCCAGCATTCAGAATCAGCTACAAGACAATTCTAGCATTTTGGTTGGGTGAGATTCTTGTTTTGACTTGTTTTGTTGTTTCTGGAGTATTAGCATAATATGTAAAGGCTCTGCCATATTCTAGAAATGGAGCAGCAACTTATTTGCATTTAAAGGGACACACACAGAAGTGGTTTTGCTCTCAACAATATTTTGCTCACACCTAAACAGTATCATATTTGACAAGCTATAATAAACGATATGTCGGATATAGCCTGTGTGGGACTGTTTTTATAAACCCGCACCAGAATTGCCCGAGCCTGCAATGTTGTGGCTTTCTCTTGTAGCTTGTGAAAAATGTACACATATATTCAGACTAAATGTTTATCACCCTACAGAATAGCATGTTTTAAACATAATTTTAAATAAGATAGGCTAATGCAAAACGAATTAATGTAAAAAAAAAGCTGGATTCCATGCAATTCTTTCATGTTGTCCCAGCACAAATCGATTAAGTTAGCTTCATTGTTTTTACAAATTTAAGTGTGTTCTACCTTTAAGTGTAATTTAAGTTGTCTCAAAAAAACTCATGAACTGTGTTGATTAAGCTCATTTTAAATAAGTAGTATTGTTTTAAATAAGTATTTTTGAGTGTAGCTAACAAACAGTTTAACTGTTAACAAACTAAAGTAAATGAGTCAATATACAATACAAAACACCTTTAACATATTAAATAAACAAACATATAGAACTTATGTTAATAATATTTTAAAAATATGGCTAGATAGCCTATAATTTAAACAACTTAATTAGGCTATAAAAGAAATAAATACAAGCAATATAATGCCTCAAAAATCTCACAGATTCCCCATCCACAAAAGGCTAACATGCCTCACATGCTATTGCAAAGAAAAAATAAATAAATATTAGCCTACTAAAAATAAATAAATCAACAAACTAACATAGTCTATATTACAAACAAATGTGATCACTGACACTGAGACATTTTCAATTTCAGATAGCAACAATCTTGGATGGACTGAGGCTGGATTATCAACAGCAAATTTTCATTTTTGAGTGAACTATCCCTTTAAGAATACAAACTGTACCTCGATATTGCTGTGATTGGCTGATTACCCTGTCTATGTGATAATGCCCACAACTCATGCTAGCAATCAGTCCACAAACCTGTCTGAATGGGTCAAATTGGTGGAAAAAAGCATTGACTAATTACCAAGTAAACAACTCAACCACTCAGACATCATTACTTTCAGCCGCAGCCGAATGGGAACAAGCTTGAAATGATTCCTGCGAGCCGTGACCATCATTACACTAGCAGCGTTTAAAGGATTTATGGAGCAGTGGTCCAAAAAGAAGCTCATTAAGGATGATAAATTAATAGTAATACTAACTTTGCCTTCTCATTTCAGAAGCCCACTCACCACTACAGCTCCCGCATACTGATTACTGGTCAGATGGTTGGAGTAGATTTAGTTTTTTAGCTGCAGAATAGTGTCTGTGTTTATCTTGCTCAACATTCATGGTGAATGCTGATTGAGAAAATGATGAATTCAGTACTGTGACTAATTATCAAGCAGATTAGAGAATGGATGAATTTAAGGGAACAGTTCATCTCTGTTTTGTTTTTAAATATATGATTGTTCTAGGCATTACCTTTCATTAATAATATCAAGAAGGTCTGACACTCTTGTATTGTTATTAAAATTAAAATTAGTAATTAATGTATTTCCTCATCTATTTTTTTACCACCATAGTATTTCACATTAAATTTAACAATTAAATATATTAATTCTGGCACAACATTAGGATGAACAGACTTCTAGATAATTTTATCAACAGCAAAATTCATGGTAAGTTAATACATTTCTGATATTTGTACCCCAAATCCCTGACTGAGTTCTGAATTCTGATAGAATTCTGATAGACATTTTAATTTGAACGGCATCTACACTTATGATAGTATGTTTTTCCTTATCCCGAGGTCTCCATAATCCTGGACCAGGCCGTATCCTAAGCAGATGCTGTGGTGGTCATGGAGGAGTGGAGAGCATGAGACTGATTCCTGAAAGACCCCAGTGACAGACGAGTCTCCGCATTAATCCTGTGGGCCAGCCTGAACACCCGGCAGTGCCCTACTCACACCTGCAGCTTCTCCACAATGGCCGTCCAGCATTCTCCAGCCTCCGGCGCCTAGACTGCAGGTCTGCACAGGACGTTTGGCCAGAGGAGAAATGGTCGTGCCCAACTGAGCCTGGTTTCTCTCAAGGTTTTTTTCCTTTACTTTTGGCAATTGGTAAAGTTTTGTTCCTCGCCGCTGTCGCCACTGGCTTGCTTGGTTTTGGGACTTGTGGAGCTGCACATCGCTGGATTTGCTCTTCAGTGTTTGGACTTTCAGCAGTGAAAATTAAACCACACTGAAGTGAACTAAACTGAAATTCAACTCTGAAAACTGGACTGACACAGCTTCAATTTACTAGAACTTCTATGTTAAGCTGCTTTGACACAATCTACATTGTAAAAGCGCTATAGAAATAAAGATGAATTGAATAGTGACATTGTCAATGAATATAAAGATGTTTCTTTGTTTCTTGCTGTTTAGTATGTGTGTCTGCATGTGTGTGTGTGTGTGATACATGCATGCTCTGGTGGAAATAATTGATCTAAAGCTTTACATGAGTAAGAGTTTAGTTATTATTATTGTTGTTGTTCATTCATTCATTTTCTTTTCGGCTTAGTCCCTTTATTAATCTGGGGTTGCCACAGCGGAATGAACCGGCAACTTATCCAGCATATGTTTTACGCAGCGGATGGCCTTCCAGCTGCAACCCATCACTGGGAAACATCCATACACACACACACACACACACCACGGACAATTTTAGCTTACCCAATTCACCTATACCACATGTTTTTGGACTTGTGGGGGAAACCGGAGCACCCGGAGGAAACCCACGCAAACACGGGGAGAACATGCAAACTCCACACAGAAATGCCAACTGACCCAGCCAGGGCTCGAACCAGCGACCTTCTTGCTGTGAGGTGATTGTGCTACCCACTGCGCCACCGTGCTGCCCCATTGTTGTTGTTGTTGTTGTTATTATTATTCATTCATTCATTCATTTTCTTTTCGGCTTAGTCCCTTTATTAATCCGGGGTCGCCACAGCGGAATGAACCGCCAACTTATCCAGCATATGTTTTTACGCAGCGGATGCCCTTTCAGCTGCAACCCATCACTGGGAAACATCCACACACACTCATTCACACATACACTACGGACAATTTAGCCTACCCAATTCACCTATACCACTTGTTTTTGGACTTGTGGGGGAAACCGGAGCACCCGGAGGAAACCCACGCGAACACGGGGAGAACATGCAAACTCCACACAGAAACGCCAACTGACCCAGCCGAGGCTCGAACCAGCGACCTTCTTGCTGTGAGGCGAACGTGCTACCCACTGCGCCACCGTGACGCCATTATTATTATTATTATTATTATTATTATTATTATTATTATTATTGTGAGTTAAATTAAATCAGTAGTTCTGACATGAATGGTGTGCTGGTCTTTACTACATACATGTGCACTCATATCCATTTTTATGTGCTCTGCTGTGCTTTTGTTATAACCTGCAGGATGCATACTTATTTTCGATAACCTTGATGTGAAATATTTGTGAAAACCTTAGTAATGATGCAATCTCCAGTAAGAACTCATCCTTTCAACTAACAGGCAAGCAAATCCCATATCCAATCAACTCTGGGTAAGTGAAATTGTTTTTGAACATATTTTTTTGTGTGTGTTATGACTGCTATACCCTATAGTGGGTGAGTGACTCACACAGGCAAAACATAGCATTAAATGTGCAATAAATGCATGTATGGTTTTGTATTACAGCTAGTTGCCAAGGTAACGTTTCATTTCTATGTAGTTTAGCTAAAGAGCCTACACAAATATTAACTAACATAAACATTTAAATGTACAAACAATAATAATAATAATAATAATAATGATGATGATAATAATAAAATTATGGATGCTTAACAATAATATATTTGTGCATATACTGTACATCAGATTAGTCAGTACCAAAGCCAAAACTGGAGAAAACATCTAACAAAAAACTTCAGATCACAGTCCAAAAATGAGTACACCCAAATAAATATGTTGGTGGACAATATCAAATACAATTTTAATAAACAGGAAAAATCAAGAGAAACATAAAAAATAAAAAAAATTGTTGTAATTTTGTATTTTGTCAATTTTTTGCAATAACTAATTTTCAATTTAATGTATTATATTTCTATTCCTAAATATTATAGGTGAAAAATACAAAAAAATATATATATAGATATAATATGGTTAAATAAAATTGTTTTGTTTAAATGTTCCATACATCATTGTCTATATTAAAATAAAATACAAAATTATATATATATATACATATATACTGTACACAATTTCACATGAGTAGCAGTGCGATACGATTGTATATCGGCACTGGTGCGTTGGCACAAGGCTGCAGGCTGAGTGCCTTAGTGTCCCACCAGTGATGATATACAGCCATATCGCACTGCTACTCGTGTGATATTGCGTTTATACAACAGTTCGACGGCATAATCATGTATATAAAAAAGAAAATCAAACACGGAGAGTCTAAAAATCCTTTTGTATGAGGAACTACTTTCTTCTGCCATTCATTCACATCTGCAGCTGACGTCAGAACAGCAGAAACCATTGCTACTTCACAAACGTCACTTTAGGGCTAGTATTTGAATGATTCTCTAGCATAATATCTGAAGTGATGACAAAACAGGTGATTTTGCTTTCATTTTAAGATTATAAGGCTGAACGGCATGAAAAGCCATCAGTCTGGAGACATTTCCCAGTATTTCTCTGTTGCAATCGGGAGATCACAATAATTAACCTTGAAAAAGCCAAAGCAAAGCAAACACTACCAGAAACACTTCCAGACTATGGTATAAATACAGCACTACAACATACAAAAGAGAGAGATCGACTTTTTTTTTCTTTTTTTATAATGATTTGATCAGCTGTAGTATGAAATTATTTTGAAAACGTAGAGTTTTTATCCTCTAAGGGCTTATTATGCGGTCTCTGTCGTCATATTGTGGCGAGACGTCAATCGTCTTTGATTTGCTCAGTATGACAGGCTGATGGATGCCAACGTGCTGTCTCCGAAATCTCCGAAATTATAAATATGTAAAATAGGCACTGTCCTTATAAATAAACTGCATAGTTGCAATCTAAACAACTACATTCTCGCCTAAAAAAGCCTCAAAAGTACATTATGTTGTCCAACAGCTGCAATATTTGTCAAACTGTAGTGAGTTTGTTGATCTGCTGTCACTCTATGTGGGCTGAGTAATACAGAAGGGTGAGGAGGCTGTACAAGTGCTGTTATTGCAGAATATCGCACGTCTATCTATTCAAGAACCAGACAGAACTGTTGTATAAATAATAAATAATATATATAAATGTATTTGTATTTATAGAAATGTATTATATACTGGCTCATAAAATGCATTTAGTCAATGTGAAACAAAAACAGCTTTAAATAAATTAATTGGTAGCATAAACATTACTTTACAATGAACACACCATCCTTATATAGACAGTGTTTCTAGAATCCTCCTTGACATCTCAGTTCTATGTAATTTTCAATTGACTTCATCTTCTACCAATGCAGCACTGAATTGTGTTTGCATGGTTAAGAAATACATAAAAGCGAATAATTTCACCACTCTGTCAGATGCGATCTTTAACCTACAGCTAATAATGAACCCTTACTGTATGAATGTTTTAAAAAAAGGCATTCCAGATAAATGTAATAAGTATGTCAAAAGCATCCAGTGTGTAGCATGAGCTCAAGGCTAATGTTGTCTGGAGCACTGAAAGTGTGTTTATGGAAGGGAAACGTAGGCAGAGCTCTTCCAGCGGGAGGACGTACTCCTAATGAGTGTAGACAGTCTATACAAGGTTATCTCCCTGGAGAGCGAGAGTGTAAAATGGTTTTCTATCCCTGCAGATGAGTCCCTCGGTTTTTCTCAGATGAGAATGTACGGTGTGTTTGTGGGTTCATATGTCGGAATCAGGGATGCTGTATTGGTTTGGGACGACCTCATGTTTACGTTTGTGGTTTGTGGTGCAAACAGCAGCTGACTCGCACAGCATGCTGCGTTAGAGAGGTCAAACGTCTAGCAAATAGCACGCAACCAAATGTGATGAAGCCTGTTAACAACTCCATCCCGGTGTCTGAAAATTCTATGCTTTCCTGCTGGATAGCATGCAAATACTAGGTACAAAGAAGGATGTTATCTGAATACTCAGTATTCATGTGGATAAATATAATCTATATGATCACCAACATACATTCTGCATCCATACTGAATGTTTTTTTTTTTTTTTTAACCATACTACAGGAAACCTTGCATGGTAGTTCTATAGTCGCTGTGGTAATACAACAACTATAGTAATATAAACAAATTACTAAAATACTGTATAAGAATAAGTTTATTGAGCGAAGTATATACTGATATACACAGATTACTTTAGTAAAATCTAAAGTATACTTCATATATTTCAGTTTACATTCACCCTAGTTAATGAATTCTATATCATACTGTAGTATTAAAGTGTTGTATACACTCTTAGAAATAAAGGTACGCGAGCTGTCACTGGGGTGGTGCCTTTTCAAAAGGTACAAATTTGTACCTAAAAGGTCCATATTAATACCTCAAGGGTACATACTATTACCTAAAAAGTACAAAAGTGTTCCTCTTAAAAACAATTGGTACTAATATATACTTTTGAGGTACCAATATGGACCCTTTAAGTACAAATGTGTACCTTTTGAAAAGGTACCACCCCAGTGACAGCTCGCGTACCTTTATTTCTGAGAGTGTAGAGTATACTATACAGTATAATATACTTTACTGTAGTATGGATTCAAAAGAACTTAGATATTATCTAGTATACTAAACACTTAAGTAAAAATGAGCATTTCAGTCCATCCATACTTACAGTGTATTATAGATAAGTCTTATGTTAGATTCACATTATATGCAGAATTAAGGATTTTCTGTGACTAAGTTACATACAAGTCAATGCAAACGCACAAATAAAGGCGAATTATGCCCATGAGACTTGAAGGATGTGGAATGCGTGACGTTTGCCGCAAACACGTGAAATTCACCTCAACTGCATATTTTGTATAAGTTCAAATTATTTAACTTAAGCATAAAACTCACGTGAAGGGAAAAAAACACCCTGTGAGTAAACTAGAGCAAGTGACCTGGTGCTCTGCATTTAGGGTGAACCCAACATTAGATCATCTGATCCAGTGGTCCCCAACCCCCGGGCTGTGGACCGGTACCGGCCATGGATCAATTGGTACTGGCCGCATAAGAAATCATTAATCATTTCTGTTTTATTTATTATCTGAGTCTGAACAATCTTATATTTTGAAAAATCTTTTATTTTGAAAAATGACCGTATTCTCTCGGTTACATCTCAGTCATTTGAGTGCCAAAATTTAACCCACAAGCTAGCAAAATGAGTAAGAAACAGACGTCTTTAGAAAGTTTCTTTGCGAAGGGGAAAAGGCCCAGTGAAGGACCCACAAACTGTCAAGGAATGGATCTGCAACCCATTTGTCAACAAATCAGGTGAATTCAGCATGTCTGTGTAAGAACAAGATCAACTGCTGGAGATCGCAAATGATGGTGGCTGTTCACATATCAAGTTCAAGTTCATTATTTCCAATGGAGGCATGCATATTGGGAGCGACACGCGAGTCACATGGCAAAAACTGACTGATCAGCTTTATACTTTGTATGGAATATACACATTTCGGTAGACTAATTATCTCAGACAAACAGAGAACACCCAAACACTGCAGTGCTTTTTAATTTTCTCCATAAAAAACTTGTATCAGAGTTGCAGCAATGTTTTGTCAGCTTGTCATCCTCTGAGAAAACAGTTGATGGTTGCCTAGCAATCTACGGATACACCAAGACCACCCACCATCCCGGGCCGTGGTAAGCGTTGACCAGTCCATGGTGATAAAAAGATTGGGGACCACTGATCTGATCTGTACACCATTTCAGAATTTTTACTTGTAATATGGGCACGTTACCACAACAACAAACACCACCACAAGGAATTTGTACCTGCTTAACCCTACAAGTTAATTTACGGAATTACAACCTAACTCCTGCAATTGATCATCAAACATTTTTTAAGCATGAGGAAAACATTTAAGCATGCCTTTAACTCTTAGTAGACCTGCAATCTTCGTTTCAGTGAGTGGAAAGGGTGGAAAGGACCAATCAAAATCCGACCTTGTCTTAACTTATTATATAGTCTAGGAAGACAATACACATGGGCAATGTTATTTCTAAACATTCATTATTAGTAATCTGAGGTGGTGTTGCCCCCCGCAAAGGACTTCTCGTTACAATTAAAGTCACCATTTATCGAGACACTGTGTGATGTCAACCACAAGCAAATGCCTAGAAAAGCAAGAGAGAATTATACAAAAGCATGCGATAAGGGACACTCCCTTATCAAATCAAAAATCCATCCATCCCTGCAGCCGAGCTCCTGGTCACATTTGATGAATCATCTAATCCTCTTCAGTGAGCCTGCTCTGGGTACGGAGCCGGGTGAGATGCTTGCAGATATCTTCTTTTGCCAGCTTGCACATTCATCACTTGGTCCGGCCTCCTCAGCAGCCTGTCGATACGCTTCTCCGTTCCCCAATCGGACTCGTCACCTACGGGCCTGAACCCGGCCACGCTGATTTACAGTGTCTGCATGTCGCCGCTATCTGCCTGTGTTATGATCCGCTCCGCCACGCTCCAGTGGACACGGCATGCTCTGTCTCGCTTGTAATTCTGTCTAAAACAGCACCTGTGAGGTTGCGCGTCTAAAACATTGGTCTTGGCAGCACTGTGGAGGACAGATACTCAGACACATGCAATCTCACACAGACAGAGGGAAAGTCAGAGCTGCGCATGAGCTTGATGAGGCAGAACAGGCCAAAAATACATTGCAGATATGGCATAAAATACATTGTGATCTGATAGGATTTTTCCAATTACCTGCCACGGGAAGCAATGCTTTGATTGAGAACACATGCTGGGTTTTCTCATCCCCGACACATCTGGTGCAGATGAAATCAGGAGATTGCTTTGTTTTATTGATAACTGACCTTATCCCCGCTCTCTGGACACACGATTTACATTACTCAGAAGTTTAAAAAATGGAGGTCTGCACAGGATGTGTATTGGCAATGCCGTGACAATATTTATAGCTTCAATATCGTAGGTTATAGAGCTCTGTATCTTTGATTAAATCTAAATGTGCAGTTTGCACCGCACACAACCTGTCTGTCACATCCCTGCTTTAGAAATACCATGAAGGACTAACCGAGCAGGCTGGTCTTAGTATGTCTGAAACTGCTGTTCTTCTGGGAATTTCAGGCCATCTTTTTTGCAGAGAATGATCAGAATATTAAGAAAATGTTTAGTAAGCAGCAGTTCTATTAGAGAAAATATTGATATTATTCCCTGATTATCAAGGGTTGCCACAGCGGAATGAACCGCCAACTATTCAGGCATATGTTTTGCACAGTGGATGCCCTTCCAGCCGCAACCCAGTACTGGGAAACACCCATACACTCATTCACACACACACACACACACACACACTCATACACTACGGCCAATTTTGTTTTCCCAATTCACCTATAGCGGGACTTGAACCAGCGACCTTCTTGCTGTGAGGCAACAGTTCTAACCACTGAGCCATCGTGCCGCCTGCATCCTGTCCATGTGAAATGAAAATTTTAAATGTTTATTTTGCTAGCGCACGTAGTTATTCTTTAGATGAACAAGTAACTGGTTAATCTACTGAAAGAAAGAAAAAATAAGTTTTGGTTTTCTTCAATTAAAGTCTGACCATTTGCTTCCGTGTTTATAGTGGCGGTCCTTCGCTGTTGATGTTAGTTTGATGGCTTCAACCACAATATTCTTAACCACACAACCTCTTATTGTTAGTTTGAGGAAATGATTTTCAAAAATTAACTCCACCCTCCCTCATTTTTCCATTTCAGTTGGAAGTACTGTACATCAACATACTGAAATAAAAGTATCAGCAACTTTTGGTTCACACAGACTTTAAAATGTGGTAATAAACTCCCTATTTCTAATACTGCTTTTTGTGGCCAATGCCTGTAATTGATGCAGAAAATATTAAATCCCATTTACTGTCATCTATTTCACCATCAATCCAGTGATACTAAAAGTTCTAAAGTCAATAAATATTGTATAGATACTTTTCACCCACCATGTACCGGGTGACCAACCCTGTTCCTGAAGATCTACCTTCCTGCAGATTTCAGTTGCAACCCATATCAAACACACCTGCCTGCAATTATTATCAAGTGCTGTTCAGGTCATATTGAATTGGTTCAGATGTGTTTGATCAGGGTTGGAGCTGAACTCTGCGGGAAGGTAGATCTCCAGGAACAGGGTTGAGCACCTCTGATGTACAGTATATAACTGTACATAAAAGATACACAAAAGCGCACTAAATAAACTTTCTAGTAATCAATAGTGCTCAATAGCTAGGTTTCCATCCTAATGTGAAGCAAATATTTTCAAAGTTCGCCAAAAAAAAGAAAAAAAAAAAGAAAATAAAAATCCAAATGTGAATTAGGCTCATTTCAATCAAGTTGTTAGAGCCGCTGACTGTAGTATTGGTAACCTAGCAACCAGCAATTAAGCAAGACAAGTATAATGAAAACAGCCGATTAGTCACGTGAGTTAAATGTTGGCTATATCAGAGTTTATTCGAAACTCATATCACATTTTTTATTTAAAATTTTGCATTTTCATCACTCGTTTCTCATGCGATACTTCAACATTAACACAAGATGATGGAAACTAATCTACAGTTAGGTAAAACAGATGCAAAACAGCTTTTCTTTTGACACTTATGGAAAGTAATGTTTAATTGCTTGCTATCTCAATAAAAACATGAGTCTTTTATGCATTCTGATGAACCTTATGGTTAAGGAAATTGGGGCAACTATATCCTACAGCACAGCTGATGATATACTGAACAAATCTCCTCCTAGAACTTGATGGATGTAATGCGAAAGCTAATATTACTCATAGCAAATGAAGTCTGCCATCGGAGCATAACAAATGACACAAATCAATGCCCAATTTAACATCTTAATAACAAGTTCTTCCTTGTTTTGACTTGTCTGGGGCACGTTGATTGTTTGTATTTTCACATTACTCTGTTTCGTCTTTAGTCTTAGTTCGTAAATGACTTGACAACACATTACAGCTACCAGTTGCTTAGTTATTCTATTATAGATGAATCAGGTTTCATTAAGCTGTCATCTCTATATCAGATGTTACTCCTAAATGTCTTTATGAGACAACTATCTTGTTAACTAGTATAATATTCCATTACTAAAAACAAAAGTATAATATGATTAAATCTTCTGTTAGGAAATATGTGTGCAGTTCTATAAAATGAATGTCTAAGAATCTTATGAGAGCTGTCTGAGTGACCCACACACACACAAAATGGCTTTCTTTATAGGGACTTACCATGCATATTTTATCCCCCTACCCCGAAACTCAACCCTAACAATCTGCATTTTTATTATTATTATTTTTTATTTATTCATTTATTTATTTATTTATTTATTTATTTATTCATTCATTCATTCATTCATTTTCTTTTCGGTTTAGTCCCTTTATTAATCTGGGGTTGCCACAGCGGAATGAACCACCAACTTATCCAGCATATGTTTTACACAGTGGATGCCCTTCCGGCCACAACCCATCACTGGGAAACATCCATACACACTCATTCACACACATACACTACGGACAATTTAGCTTACCCAATTCACCTATAGCGCATGTCTTTTGACTTTTGGTGGAAACCGGAGCACCCGGAGGAAACCCACGCGAACACGGGGAGAACATGTAGACTCCACACAGCAACGCCAACTGACCCAGCCGAGGCTCGAACCAGCGACCTTCTTGCTGTGAGGCGATTGTGCTACCGTGAGGCCCTATTTATTTATTTATTATTTTTATTTATTATTTTCATTTGAAATATACTTCATTCTCTGTCATTTTTATCTGTTTTCCTTATGGGGATCAAATAAATAAATAAATAATTAAATGACTGCTTTTGCTATACTTGAGGGGACATTTGGTCTCCACAATGTAAGGAATACAAGGAACACACACACGCATGCACGCACACACACACACACACACACACACATGCACACGCAAGCACACACACACACACACACACACACACACACA
>CAIGQV010019081.1:7253218-7292228 GCA_903798115.1 Danio jaintianensis | reverse complement strand
ACACACACACACACACACACACACACACACACACACACACACACACACACACACATTCTGTTTAACAAAGAGAAGGTTTCTTTTCAGACATGATAGTTTTAAAAACTAATTTCTAATAACTAATTTCTTTTGTCTATACTGTTTTTTCTAGTTAGTTTGCCTTTAAAGTGCTTTTTAATTAGGCAGGTTAAGATAATTAGGCAAGCTATTGGACAACAGTGGTTTGTTCTGTAGACAATTGAAAAAATATATATATAATCTTAAGGGGGGTAATAATATTGATTAAAATGCTTTAAAATGTTTAAAAACTGCTTTCATTCCAGCCAAACTAAAATAAATAAGACTTTCCTTAGAAGAAAAAAATACTAATATTATAGGAAATACTGTGAAAAATCCCTTGCTCTGTTAAATATCATTCAAAACATATTTGAAAAAGAATATACATTTCATAGGAGGGCTAATGTGTGATTTGTCTTGCCTAATTATCTTAAACTACCTATTTGGAAACATTGTGCATTTCAAATTGTGCTTCACACAGGCGAGTGGGCTTAACAAACTACCTTTCTCTCTTTATGCACCTGACACTTTATTTAAACTCCAAGGACTCAATAAGGAAAACAATGTTTACTATAAATGTACCACAATCATGTTGCGCTGCTTGCTTCAACCTTAAATAACTGTTTTGCATAATATTCAACCTTAAATACCTCTTTCGCACAATATTCACCTTTAATGCCTCTCTTGCACAATATCCTGCGCAACATTGTTCAGTCTCATGTAAAAGTACTTGTTTACTAGTAGCCTGCCTTATGTGCCTGCCTTACTTGTAGCCTGTCTTATGTGTATAGCTAAGTATCTTATAGTATATGTTAGTTATGCATAATTTATTTATTTATTTTTAATAGCTCTTATGTCCAGTGTTGTGTTTGTATTTATGATTAATTATGTAGCACCGTTGTCCTGCGAGACACAACATTTTGTTCCTCTGTATGTCCACATATGTAGCGGAATGACAATAAAAGACAATAAAGACAACTTGACTTGACTTGACTTGAATCTGGAAAATTATAGCTGTAAACAATGGGGCAGTATTGTCAGTGTTGAGCAGGTTTAAGGTTGATATATATACATTTTTGACTCAACACTTATTATTGTTAGAGCTCTGTCAAGAAACATTAAAATGGTTCTGTCATTAGATTTTGAGTAAGACAACATTTTAGTATAATACAAAAATATATATATTTTTTTATTTAATTTAATAGATTTCTTTGTTTATTAATATGAATACAATAAATTAAATAAATATCATCATCATTTTTTTATGGGGAAAAAATGCCTCTGATATATTTATTTATTTATTTATTTATTTATTTATTTCCATTATTTAATTAATCTTTTTGTAACATTTTAGTATATGTATTGAGTAATAGTTATCCAGTAAACCATGGTGCTAACAAGCCCAAAGTCTGATTCCTAAAGAATGCATCAAGACAAGTAAAATAATAATAATGCCAATGATTAAATATAAATTAAATGCAAAGCAAATCACTTTGGATGAAAGAATCTGTGCGGTTTAGCTGGGTGCTAAAATAGTAGATCTTAAAAAAGTATAGCTCTTTGAAACAGAGTTATAACAGCAGCTCCTATAATATATTGTTTTAGGAACATTTTCTGAAGGTTACTTCTTTGTGTAAATGATTTTATTCTGTACCTTTTCCATTAAAAGTGAATGCATGTTCTATGCATGTTATTTTAATGGATACAGTACATTTTGCACACTTAAATGGTAAATTCTGAGAATCAAAAAAACATACAGGTACAACAAAATTAATACCCATGGCACCCATACATTGATGTCTTATAAAAATTATAAAGTAAATTGATTGGTCTGCAAAGATCTGAACATTATTAACAGTACTGCCTTTAATCCACAGCAACAGGAATTATTATGCAACAAGAAGCTCACGCTCAAAAATGTTAGGTCTCTTGCACAAACCAATCATTTTTCTAGTGCTGCATGTTGTTTCCCTAGACATTACTATCTGCCTTGTGCGGTTTGTTCACAAGTGGTCCGCACATTGCCGACACATCCATCTCATTTTCAAATGCAGCTCCTGTGACCAGCTGTAATTGGATTTTAAGGTAAGGTTCTGCGAATTCATGACCACATACATATATCATGGAGTGAGAATTGATCAGATATGCCATTTCAGTTATTTGAACTTGTGCGTGCTTTACATAATCTACATTTATTCATGAAGCAGACACTTTTATCCAAAGCAAATTATCTGTATCATTTCATGTAGATGACAGCCCATTTCAATACCCAATCAGATTATACAAGACGGATGTTAAAACAAAGTGTAAAAGTGTTGCCTTATGAAATAGCACAATCATTTTCAATCCTGCTACTGTAGTATTAGATAGCACGGAAGTTGAATGCACAGCCGACTTGTGTAATGAGCCATACTAGGCCACATTAAAAAGACTTTCAGCTCCAACCCCACATGCTGATTGCAGTGTGGGAATTAAACGTCTAGCAAGTCATCAGAGACAGACGCTCATCATAGACGATCAACCTTTTTTCATCCTCGAGTCTTTGCATGATCAGTTACTGACAGCACAATACGGTCTGACGGCCCCAGATGAGCATTTCCTGCACTCACAAAAGTAGTAGACCAAAGCTTTCTTTTACCCCAAGGGAAGACGTATTTTCTTCCTCTTTGTTTTTCGCCGTATGCATTTTATGTTTCTTTGTCTGTGTCGGGTTTTGAAGATTCCGCAAGAGGCAGCGACGGCTCCCTATCCAATTTCTCCAGAGAGCCACAATGTTTTCAATATGCTGATGCACTGCGTTCCCTTTCACTTTTACAAATGGGCTGCGATATTAAAATGAACACCCCTATCCTGAAATCCATTTACTCCCTTGCTGGTTTAAACCCCATCGCTGAATTGAAATAAATTTGTTCCTCCACCTTCAGGTAATATTCATTAAAATAACCTTAATGAAAACAGCAGCTATCCATGTCACTTGCCCGTGTTTCCTCTTATGCTCGGTCTGTTCAAATCTCCATTATACAGATTGCTCTCCTATCTAAAAAAGCCTCTCATCAACCCATCGGAGAAAGGCAAGAGACATTTATTCGATTTAAATGAATAGATTTTTTGGATTTTTGCAGAGTAGTTAATGTATCCAGGTCATTTTTTGGTGGCATCAACAAAGTCTTGTGTAAAACATATTGAAGTGCACTGTGGGACTATTAGCAAAGACTATAGAATGCACAAGACATGTCACTCGTAAAGTTTTGAATGGGAAAAGTGTAACGGTCAATGTGTCAAACGAAGCCCCGCCTTCTAGTATAGGAGCCAATCATTGATCGAAATTTGCTCCTCCACCTTCAGGAAATATTCATTAAAATAACCTTAATGAAAACTGCATTTCCTCTTATGCTCGGTCTGTTCAAATCTCCATTATACAGATTGCTCTTCTATCTAAAAAAGCCTCATATCAACCCATCTGAGAAAGGCAAGAGAAATTTATGCGATTTAAATAAATATACTTTTGGAATTTTTACAGAGTAGTTAATGTATCCAGGTCTTTTTTTTTTGGTGGTATAGGAGCCAATCACTGATCGCTATAGATTTTACGAGTTTCTTCAGATTGTGTGTGATTCACACGTTTAGAAATGAAACTAAAGAGACAGTTTTTGTCATTTTATTGATGATTCCGAATATGAAATTTAAATGTAAGCTTGGAAAGCAATTTTGGAGAATTTGATGTTTCCCCATTCAAACAGAATGCCCTGAACATACTGGCCAAGAGGCGTTTCAAAGATGGAGTGAAATGACTTGCCTTAAAGGGACTTTGCTATTAGAGTAGGGTTGCAATTTGTAGAAAATACCACAATTGTTCCTTCTGTCTTGAAGGGGCATTTCAGTTCTGCATTTTCTTTTTCAATATTTTACCAAAAGAAAGACAAACTATGGAATTACTATTATTGTTACTGTTATTTATATTACTACTATTACAAATATGGTTTTAACATTTTATATACACAGATGAGTCTTGTAACCTGGGATATCATTTAACCTGCAAAACACCTACATTATGCAATGCACTGATTTAATGAGATGGTAATAGTTCACTAGTGATACCGTATATGGTACAGTGCCACAATGTCAGCAGTAGGTCTTCCAGTTGGTGTACATTGTAGGGTAATGTTACCACAAACCCATTTTTCCACATTAAATCATTCAGCATATGTTTGACTGAGTTCATGTCAAGGGAATCTGGAGGCCAAAACATTAACAAAATTTTACCTGCAAACCACTCCTTTATGATTCTAGGAGTGTGGGATGGTGCATTATCATTTTGGCAATGGCAATCACAGACAGCGAACACAGAACATACAGACTGGTGCAATTGCTCCACCAAGATGTTTAGATACCTGACATCTGTCTGGGACTGTGCTTTTGGGATAATGGGGCTGACAGCACCCAAGAAAAAGGTATCTGCCCAGAAGGTATTTTGCTTCATCAAACCATGACATTTTTTTTTATTATCATCCATGGCCCATCCCCAAAATCTTGGATAGGTTTCAGGCATTGTTGCTGATTGTGTGTAGTTAGCATAAGGACTTACCTAGGTTGTTGGCTATACAAGTTCATACGCATAATGTTGCAATGAATTATGTGTCATTACACATTGCCCTGGTCACCACTGTTGTAGCTGCTGGTGATTTGCGGCACATGTGAACAGTCTCTGCTCTCCTCTCAAATCAGCATTATGGATACCTGCATGGGAATATGTAGGGTGTCATTTAGACTGTTAAACACACTCATACAGCAAGGCACTGATTCAGTGAGGTGGTAATAGTTCGCCTGTGGTATCTAGTACCACTACAGTATGTCAACAGGGGGCAGTCGTGGCCTGGTGGTTAGAGTGTTGGACTCGTGATCCGAAGGTTGCTGGTTCGATACTCGGTACCAGCGGGAATTGGGGGAGGGGGGAGTGAATGACCAGCACTCTCCACCACCCTCAATACCACGACTGAGGTGAGTCCCTTGAGCAAGGCACCGTTCCCCCCAACAGCATGGCTGCCCACTGCTCCGGGTGTGTGTTCACGGTATGTGTGTGTTCACTAACTGTGTGTGTGCACTTGGATGGGTTAAATGCAGAGCACAAATTCCAAGTATGGGACACCATACTTGGCCACACTACACTTCACTTCACTTCACTTCAACAGCAGATCCTCCAGTTGGTGTACATTGCAGGGTAGTGGTGATGTATTGCAAAACTACTTTTCCACCTTAAATTATACAGTATATGTTAGACTGAGTTCATGTCAAGTGATTTTGTAGGCTAAACATTAACAAAATGTACCTGCATGCTACGTGCTACACAAGCCTATATGCATAACATAACAATGACTGTTACACATCGTCTCAACTGAAGGTGATTTGTGGCACTTTGTCCCCACTGTGTTCACTGATCTGTGAACAGTTTGGTTCCTAGGTGCATTTGTTACTCTAGGTTAGAGTTGTCTTAATGTAATGGCTCATTGGTGTACATTATATGAGAAATATCACACTCGTTACACTGCAATATGGCTTTATATCAGCATTGATGTTATTTGTGCACAGGCATTAAGTCGTAGTGTAGTAGGTAATCACAATTTCTGGTTTTATAGAGGTGCTAACACTTACTGATGATTAGTTAATCCAAGGCATTTGATCAGCAGTGCCTGACTGCTACTTATTTAGGAAGATACTGTAAGTTCACAGTGTTTTTGCAATAAAATAGCTATTGAAGTACAGTATGCACGCACTGTGCATCCAAATCAAACTGTTTGTTTTTTTTCTTTCCCAAAATGATCTAATGTTGTTGTTCTTTTTTTAACGTGAGTGGGCTTTGTTAGAGACAATGTCTATAACATATGAAATAAAACTGTGTGCCTGCTTAAATTCCTTAATAAGGTCTGCAAAACTAAAGGCTTGTGCAAAAGAAGTCAAATGCTGTCACACTCGTGGGTGTATATAATCAATACTTCTTACCAGACAAGCCATTTCCAGTCATGAACGTCGGTTAGAGTCGGGAGGTCAAAATCATTGTAAAATAATGAGAGAGGCTAAGAGCCAGATAGAAACAAGCCTCCTATTTCAGACTAAAAACATTAGGTTTTCTGTAATTATGAAGGCCGTAACCTCAGCTGTTGGACAATAATTAGCTTGGGCTTTCTCATCTAATGGGTCCACTCTTGAGACTCTGACCCCATTGGGTTTTTTAGCTTTACTCCAGAGATAACGAGGTCTTTGGTGTCAATGCCTTTGTGTTCTTCATTGTGCAGACCTTGTTTTATTTTGTTGGTACAGATACAGATAGTGTGTACTGCAAAGTATGTGCATGGTCTACAGCTGGCACAGCGGTTGATGAGTGGATCCAAAAGGCTGACTGACTGGACCCAAAAGACTGACTGACTGACTGGAAGGATCCAAAAAGGATGGATGAACAAACCCAGATTTTCTGGATGGATGGATGGATCCTATGAAGGGAGGAATAGACCCAATTGTCTACAGTACATGGATGGATGGATGATCCAATGAATGGATAAATAGACCCAATTGTTTGGATGGATGGATCCAATGAATGGATGAATAGACCCAATTGTCTGGATGGATGGATGGATGGATGGATGGATGGATTCAATGAATGGATGAACAGAACCAATTGTCTGGATGGATGGATGAATAGACCCAACTGTCTGTATGGATGAATGGATGGATGGATGAATAGACCCAATTGTCTGGATGGATGGATGGATCCAATAGACTAACAATAAAGATGGATGGAGGGATGGATGGATGAATGGATCCAGTAAACTGACTGGATGGATGGATGGATTGATTGTTGAATGGAGTCTGACTGGATGGATCCAATAGACTGACAATAAAGATGAATGGATTGATGGATTGATTGTTGGATGGATGAAGGAATGAATACAACAGGCTGACAGTAAATATGGATGGATGGAGGGATGGATCTAACAGACTGACTGGTTGGACAGATGTATCCAACAGACTGACAAGAACGATGGATGGATGTAATATAACAAACATGAAAGGATGTATGGGTATAGACATATGCATGATACATGATGGATAGACACAGTATGTAGACTTGGATGGATGGATGGATGGATGATGCAAAAGAGACTGATAGACAGATGTGGGATGGATTATTAGATTTATAGTCAGAAAGATGTATGTATTTATGTATGTATGTATGTATGTATGTATGTATGTATGTATGTATGTATGTATGTATGTATGTATGAATGAATGTGTGGATACAGTGAATGTTGGTTGGGCAGATGAATTATTGGATGGATGGATGGACACAAAAGACAGATAAATGGATGGATCTATCCTTAAAAATCATAACTGAAAGGTTTTCAATAATAAAAAAATATGACAAATAGCCAAATGCATGTATACCTCTATGACCATTTCATTTCAGTGGTGAGTTTTCATTTTTGTTCCAACTATTTCTAATGTCACCTCACTTTTACAGAGTTTCTCACACTCTGGCTCTAAGAACTATTGTGTTTAGCAGTATTTTGGAAAATGTACTTAATCAGTGGCATATATTTGATTTTAGTAAATAGGAGGAATAAAATAACAATTATAGATGTCAAACAAGACAGAAACTGAAGAATGTTTATCAGATCACATAATTGAGCAAACAGGGTTGAGGAGCGCAAGTTTGTTTTGAGAGTTGGATTTCTGTTTGCCTCCGTGTGACAACTTCTGCTAGCTGCTAATTGATTATTGCACCTCAGAATGAGAAATGTTACAGAAAACTGAATTGAGTGTCAGCCACACACATGCATATGTTTGTATTTCTCCTTAAATCACAAGCAATGTAAAGAAAATATTGCTTTAGTGACTTCAGTACATAAATATAAATGCTCTCATTGCAGTTCAGAGGACTTGGTCAAAACCTATGGAACTATACTCTATACATCAATTTAGCATGTTCATTATTTTAACTAGATTAATGCATTGTGGAACCAATAATGATTTAAATTTTTTTTTGCTGCAACCACCCCACCACATAGTGTCATTAATTAGATTTAAAATGACATATATTGATAGCTCTAATACATTTATATATGGCTTAGATTAGTCATAGTTAAGTCCCTTAACACGTATGCTTTGTTTCCTTATAGGAGAGTGTGTTGCTTGATTTAGAACTATTCAGAGATACATTCATAGTTTCTTCCTAATATGACGTATGGACTTCAAAAGCTCAAACACGTGAGCAAAATAAGCATACATGAAGCATATACACAAGCTCAATGCTTTGTTGTTGAAGAGTGTGCATGCGTGTGTATGCATGTGAATACGCTCTAGTACCATGGCGGAACCTTCAGTGACGCAAGCAAATCACAAAGCAAAGCAAAATAATGGAAATCAAAAATAGCAAAGCTGTCATTAGGTACAATATTCATTATTTGCATAAATACTACCCCATTAATTTAATTTCAGATTTCATTTTCAGTAGCAGAACTTACCACTCCAACACCTGTTTGACTTATGATAACAGATGCGCAACACGGTTAAGGAAAAAATCATGACAAGCTAGTTAGTTTCTCCAACAGTGCACCATATATGGTAATTAAGCAGTGAGTAACATTATTTTTCATAAAATATGTCCCAGATGGTACATTGCTGTATTATGAGTGCCATATTGTATTCCCAACTTTTTTTCCCAACTTCATTCATCTAAATATTTCATGTGACCCTTGGTGGTCCAGTAACTCCATGGCTTACACACAAGAATAGCTTGCACACTGCATTAACGAATTCCAGCGAGAGCTTGATTTACATCATAATTAGACCGAATGAAATACAATTCTGGCTAAAAAAGAACAACATTGCAGCAAACTGCTTGGAGTAGTGCATAATTAATAGCCCATTGTTTAGTAGCTTCTTTACTGAAGGTCAAAACTCAGTGCAAGCAATCTGAAAGTTTACTGAAGGGTTCTAATGAGTGCAACTCCATGGAGTCAATACTGTGTGCATGTCATATTGACACTGAAAGTACTCCTGTGTGTGCTCCCGTGTAATGCAACCAATGGAATGTAAAATATGTTGAAATGAGTTCCCAATGCAAACTTATGATTAAGTATCAATGGCAAAATTGAGGTCTGTCTGGCTAATGTGCTACAACAATGCATCCCATTACTGTATGCTTATGAATGAGGTCAATACAGTAGGTGGAGAGCGGATGTTTTTTGTTTGGTTTTTCCAGTAGTTCCAATTACATCCTAATACTGTGTAAACACGGCCTAAGATGTGTTTTGGATAGTCTAATGAATCGGAACAGGACAATGGAAAATGATACAGAGAACAGCAGCTTTCTTTTCTGTTCTTAGTGTTGTCACGATACTGGAATTTTTACTGTTGAACTTTAAAAATGTCCATTTTCTGCTGACATTTGACAGTTCCTGAGCGTATATTTAAACACAGCTGTTTGTCCTTTGTGTTCACGTGCTCAACAGAAATTAAAATTTCATTCATTCATTCATTTTTCTTCGGCTTAGTCCCTTTACTCATCAGGGGTCGCCACAGCGGAATGAACTGCCAACTTATCCAGCATACGTTTTACATAGCGGATGCCCTTCCAGCTGCAACCCAGTACTGGGAAACATCCATACACACTCATTCACACGCATACACTATGGCCAATTTAGTTTATTCAATTCACCTATAGCGCATGTCTTTGAACTGTGGGGGAAACCGGAGCACCCGGAGGAAACCCATCCAAACACTGGGAGAACATGCAAACTCCACACAGAAATGTCAACTGATCCAGCCGGGACTCGAACCAGCGACCTTCTTGCTGTGAGGCGACAGTGCTAACCACTGAGTCGCCCAAATTAAAATTTTATTCATTAAATTCATTCATCGTTTGTTTTAAAAATTTCAGTACCGATTGGTACCGAACGCGATACTTTTGACAACTCTAGTTCTGATAGCATAAAATAAGCCTAACGCTGTGCACGTAGAATCAGGACGTGTTGTAATTTGGAAATATTTGTTAATATTTGCTTTGTACATTTTGTTCCACCTTTAAGAGAGACTTAAGATTATTGACAACAAAGTTTATATCCTGACTGGCTATTGCATTTCAACAACATGCCCATAAATGTTTTAACTTTGTTAAAATAAAACCCATATAACTATAGTACCCTGACTTTTCCTATATGTGTGTATATCTCATTCAAAGATTGTTGGGTTTTGTAATTTTAATAAAATAACAAAGTTCTCTGTATTTCTACCTTGAATGGCCATAATGGTCAAATTGACTGCATGCATGTCAGCGTCCGCTACTTTTTCCAATGACTTTGGATATGCATATCCTGCCTGATCTCACGAGGAAACATAAGTATTTTACGTTTTGTCAGTTTAGTGGCTAATTCATATGAATTCGTACAAGTTCAGTCATATGAAAATGTACGATTTTTAAAAGGAGGCGTGGCACCAAACCACACCCCTAAACCCAACCGTCGTTGAGGGTTAAGCAAATCGTACTAAATTGCAGGAATGAGATCGTACGATTTCATACGAATGAGCCACTAAATCAAAAAGTTATGAATTGCCATGAGATAGCATTGGAATGTCTCTGTTGCCTAGCAACTTTCTGCAAGCAAAAAAATTACTTTCTGATAGCAAAAACATAACTTTGCTTAAGACATGCCTTTCAAAACTGCAGTGAAAAAAGACTCTTCCGCTCCCAAACAATAGGCTACATTATAAAAAAAGATTATATTTTTTAGGGTAATGACTTTTTCCCAGTACTGGGTTGCAGCTGGAAGGGCATCCGCTGTGGAAAACATATGCTGGATAAGTGGGCAGTTCATTTCGCTGTGGCGACCCCTGATGAATAAAGGGACTAAGCCGAAGGAAAATGAATGAATGAATGGTGATGACTTCATAAAATACGATGACAGACATTCATAGCCTAACTCGAAAATAACAAAATATAACTTTGGATGTACTGTAAATATGAATGTAAAAAATGACCACCTTGACCATTCTAGTAGTTCTAGAATTCTGGTATCTCCAGTGTTAAGAATTAGGTCAGCAAATCAAGTGGCTGTTTGGACTCATTTGACCACATGAGCATCTACATTTGACCACATGAGCATCTTGACTTAAAATATGAAAAGAATTTCTGTTGAACTTAGAACTATTAAGTTTACTTAACTTATTTGTTTTTATAATTATAGACATAGTTCATTTACTTCATAATTTTAAGGCAGTGTTTACTAAATTTTTTTAAAGTAAAGTCAAAAAATCACTTTTTACAGTACATACAACAAACTGATCTGAGGCTTTTTTTTTGACTACCTCTGGAAGTGGTCGAAAGTGAACAAACTCCAAAGGTTTTAGACTTCATTTACACCTGTTTAGTGTTGCTAACTAATGATCGAATCAACAAAAACACATCTAATACCAGGTGTAAACAGAGCCTCAGACAGTGTAGTTGATGTTCTTTAAAAAAAACAACAACAACAACATTGGTTATGTAAAAACAATTTCACTTTGCATGGATTAACTGCCTCCCAGTACTGGGTTGCGGCTGGAAGGGCATCCGCTGAGTAAAACATATCCCGGAATATTTGGCGGTTCATTCCGCTGTGGCAACCTCTGAAATAGAGACTAAGCTGAAGGAAAATTAATGAATCAATGGATTAACTGCCAAAGAATAAGGACTCACTCAAGATCTAGACCAATCCAAACAGACTGGGTTATTTGACCAATCAGAGTAGAGTATTGCTAAATTTGTAAGGGGCTTCAACAACAAAATTAAGAACCATAAAAATAGCATAATCAGGACATTTAAATTGCTTAAGTGTTTTATGGCATAACTGATCCAAAAGCCACTGAAAGATATTGTAGCCAACAAGATGTGGAAGAAATATAATCTTGCATTTATGCTGGGTCTCTTAATCTTCACGATGGAGGTCTCTCTTTATCTGTATGTTTTTGCAAGTCTGCATGTTTTTTTTGTTTTTTTTTATAAGTGCCTCCAGCTATGTGCTCTTATCTTTTGAAGGTATTCATTTCAGGAAATAGAAATGTAAAATACAAAAGCTCTGGTAAAAATGATTAAAGGACTCTCTAGATCAAACGCCGAACGACTAAAAGGATTCAGTCATATTCAGAAGCAATAAACAAATCCACCTACCAAAATGCACTCTGCCTGTCAGCTTGGCTAGGTATTAAATGGCTCTGCATTGACATTTCAAACTTCATGCACCGAGACCAAGATGGTGCGAGTGAATATTTTTATTATTATGAAAAATAATATAGCATTTTTTTCAATATATCTGCAATGACTTTGTATAGCATGCAGATGACAGACGTAAAAGACGCACATGGGCATTGTAGTCAATAAAACATAAAATAAAAAACAGAATAATAGTAACAAAAGTTCAGTGGATCAGTGGTTAGCACTGTCGCCTCATAGCAAGGACGCTGGTTCAAGTCCCAGCTGGGCCAGTTGGCATTTCTGTGTGGAGTTTGCATGTTCTCCCCATGTTCGTGTGGGTTTCCTCCGGGTGGGTTTTCCCCACAGTACAAAAACATGTGCTATAAGTGAATTGGGTAAACAAAATTAGCCGTAGTGTATGAGTGTGTGTGTGAATGCGAGAGTGTATGGGTGTTTTCTAGTACTGGGTTGCGGCTGGAAGGGCATCATCTGCATAAAACATATGCCCGAACAGTTGACGGTTCATTCCGCTGTGGCAACCCCTGGTAAATAAGGGACTAAGCTGAAGGAAAATGAATGAGTAACAAAATTCAAGATCATGAAACCAAAACAAATAATCTGAGAGTTCAGGCAGCCATATAAATCAAACAGGAACTGGAGGTTGCTCTAACTGAGCACTGTCTGTCTAGACTTCACTCAGCATGTTTGTAGAAAGAGAGTGTAAATATACATAAACAGACAATAAGACAGTGGTTGCTACAATTCAGAAGAAAAAGCCTTTGAGTATGAAAAGAAACCAACACCCGAGTTCCATAGAATATCACAAAAAACATGTATGCCATAAAAGCCATCTTAAATGATACTTGATGATAAAATGATACTACTCTTTTGTGCGAGGCATGATTCACATCAGGCAATGCTTCTTGAGAAGTCAAAACTGGTGTGTGTTTTTTATAGGGCAGGGCAGCTTTAACCAACACATCCAATCTCATCACATTGATTGAACTCTAGGTTGGCTGATTCCTAGCTCCAAATAGCTCTTGGAGAAGTCGTTAGCCCTGGGCAGGGGTGTCCAAACATGGTCCTGGAAGGCCGGTGTCCTGCAGATTTTAGCTCCAACTTGCTTCAACACACCTGCATGGATGTTTCTAGAAAGCCTAGTAAGAGCTTGATTAGCTAACCCAGGTGTGTCTGACTGGGGTTGAAACTAAACTTTGCAGGACACCGGCCCTCCAGGATCGAGTTTGGGCACCCCTGGCCTAGGGGTTCACATTCTTTTTCCACCCTGCACTGTGAATGTTAACATGTTGTGTTCAATAAAAAACATGCCACATGTGTGTGGTATTAGTTTAAGCAGACTGAGTTTGTCTATTGTTGTGACTTGAAGATCAGAACACATTTTCTGTGAAATTAATGCAAGCAATCCCAAAGGGTTCACATACTTTTTTCTGCAACTGTATATAAGTAGAGAATGTTTGTTGTTAATGTTCTGTTGCAGATCTCCGACTCTGTTACCTGACCTTTCCCTTGCCCTGTATCTCAAGCTCGCAAAGGCCATAGGTTCACGTAATTTACAGTTATACATATATCACTCTGCAAGACTCTGCAAGGCAGGTTTAGATATACCACACTGAAAATATAGCATGCTAAGCTAAATATGTCATGGGAAACATTACAACATTAGTGCTTCTTTCAGATCTCATCTGGGACATTTATGTTGCCTGAAAATAACACTCAAAAACCACATAATGTGGAAATTAAATACTTTTCTAATAGTAAACTGTAAAACATTTCAAATTAAATTGATGGGCTTTAAAGACCTTTTGTATTTTTTTTTTTATTTTTTTTTTTACAAAAAATATGTAAATTAAAGTGGGCTGCACGGTGGTGCAGTGGGTAGCACAATCGCCTCACAGCAAGAAGGTCACTGGTTCGAGCCTCGGCTGGGTCAGTTGGCGTTTCTGTGTGGAGTTTGCATGTTCTAAAACATGTGCTGGATAAGTTGGCGGTTCATTCCGCTGTGGTGACCCCAGATTATTAAAGGGACTAAGCCGAAAAGAAAATTAATGAATGTAAATTAAAAACTGTCTGTAGCTTGTAGGCCCTGTGTGTTCATTCATTCATTCATTCACTTTTCTTCGGCTTAGTCCCTTTATTCATCAGGTTTCACCACAGAGGGATGAACCGCCAACTTATTTTACACAGTGGATGCCCTTCCAGCTGCAACCCAGTACTGGGAAACATCCATACACACTCATTTCACATACACACACTACGGACAATTTAGCCTACCCAATTCACCTGTACCACATGTTTTTGACTGCACCCGGAGGAAACCCACGCGAACACAGGGAGAACATGCAAACTCCACACAGAAATGCCAACTGACCCAGCCGGGACTCGAACCAGTGACCTTCTTGCTGTAAGGCGAGAGTGCTAACCCCTGAGGCACCGTGTCACCCCGCCCTGTGTGTTTTCAGCTCAATTATGCATTTGAATTGCATTATGGGACCTTTACTCTGGCAAATTTTGATGTTGAAAATTGAACTGTATTTATTACCAATATTAATATAAAAATCACTACATTTGTATAATATTAGGGTTGCAACAGTTCGCAAAAATCATGGTTCTGTATGTTTCCATAAAGCAAAAAGTAATACATTTCCTTGATTTTTACACAATTTATCATTGGAATATGAAGTAAAATCAATATTTCATTGAAAATAGACATTATGCATTAACGGAGCTTGAATGGCTCATGTAAACAAAGGACAATCTTTCATTTTTTCCCAAATTTTTTCATTCTTTTGGATCAAAAACTGGGGTGCATTTTGAAGAGTGGACTCTTACACTCTTACATATGTATGCTGTTGTTTCTTGGAATCGTCCCCGCTGATCAGAACTACAGGCGATTAAACTTAAACATTACTGTGTACAGATTTTCAAAAGTTCAGAGCATGAATTTAGAGTGTCATAGCTTTCAATTGCCTTGTTTTTGATCAATGGTTGTATATTGTTAATAAACAAAGGTAATTAAGACTACAGACATGCCCAGATGATCTGTGGGCGGGCTATTGCAGGTTAAAAGGTAAAAAAAAAAACATATATATATCTTTTTTTTACTTGTACACAGATTGCTTTCAAAACCTTGCACTTTAAAGCATGTTTTCAAATGTTTGCACAGACCCAAAAACAGCATAATTGTGTAAATAAATGACCTAAATGCGTAAAAGATTTTGGAAAAAAAATGATAACGATGTCATAATGCCTTAAATTCAACAGACACTTAATTAAACCATCACCAATATCAATGGACAGAATGTGTGTTGATGTTTTTATTTCATTTTAGAAGTGTGCCAATAAGACTATGGTCGAATACATCTTGTTTACACTCTCCATCGATTTATTTCTTTGCTGCATGGACAAAGTGCTTCTTGGAGTATTTATCCTGTAACTTAATAATGCGAAATTCTGTGACCTTAGAGATATTTTTGTGCCATGCTAAGAAAACATTTCTGTGACATTTGATATTTCCTTGAAAACGGCGTTGCACTCCAACCGGTCTTATCTACAGAATTCCCTCTGTCCCTCAGATCTGTCAGACAACAGTTTAGCTGTGGCTCCCCTTTGACAGATTACGGAGCTGATAAACCGATGAAGGCCCCAAATACTCTGAGCAATACAAGCGCAAGCAAATCTCAGTCCGCTTACAATGACTAGCTAGTGAACAGCCGAGTGTGTTTCTGCTGTAGAAGGCAAAAAAATGTGCAAAGAAGGTAGAAGCATTACCCAGGATATTTTAATCCCTAAACTACATCTATACAGACACTTTTCCCTCACCTGAACCCACTAAACATCATAAAATGCCTATTTCATCCATGCTGTAAGGGTTGCATGCATGCAAAAATATGAGCGCACACATACTTCAACATTTCGCTTAATAAAGGGTGCAATATTTCCATTAGCAAGGTACTTTAGTATCCACTCCTCAGCACAGAGAAAAGGATCAATTATATGAAATGCACCATTTTACCGGTTCACTCTGAGGACTATATCAAGCTTTTTTTTTGGGATATATTCCATTCTCTTCTCCTTTTTCCTCCCTCTCTCTCTCTCTCTCTCTCTCTCATTCTCCTCACCCATCGCATAAATGCCCACTATAGAACCCTGCTGAGCTCCATTTTCAAAATCATTTATCTTTCATACACACTTCCAGCTTCTGTCAATCTTCCCAAATGCAACATTTTTCCTCCCAGTGTAAACTAAATACACTCCATCCGCAACTAGTTTGTGTCTACTCCATTCCTAAGCTTTCAATTTTCTACTTGACTGTGACAAAGTTGTTTCTCTATGGCTTGTGCTCAGATTGCTATCAGCTCAGCTTCGAGACCCCTTCTGAAATCTTCATTAGGACTGCATGCCACTTCTGAGGGAATATCAAAGTTTGAACATTTTGAGTTTTTGAATGCTGGAAAAACTAAACAAAAAAGTGGAATAATGAGCACTCATACACATATGCTTTCAGGACTGTTGGATGCTTTTGGCAGTTTTAAACTTACTGATGATTCAAAGATAAATAAACTAACTAAATATATATATATATATATATCTTTTTTTTTTTTTTTTTTTGATGTTTTATGTTTAACCAAAGACTATACAATGCACAAGACATGTCACTTGTATAGTTTGAATGGGGAAAAGTGTAACGGTCAATATGGCGAATGAAGCCCCAGCTTCTAGTACAGGAGCCAATCAGCAATTACTATAGACTAAAGATTCTCCGGGGGAGGGGCTCGGACCAGACGTGAGTTTCTGCAGATTTTGTGCGATTCAAATGTTTAGAAATGGAACTAAAGAGACAGTTGTTGTTAAATTTTATTGGTGATTCCTAATATGAAATTTAATCGTAAGCTTGGCAAGCAATTTTGGAGAATTTTATGTTTACCCATTCAAACAGAATGCCTGAGCATACTGCCCAAGAGGCGTTTCAAAGATGGCTGTCATGTGAAATGACTTGACTTAAAGGGACTTTGGTTTAACAAGTTAATTCAATCAGAATACTGTTAACATGTTATCAACACTACTTAAATTGTATTATTTTGGGTAGAGCAGTAATATTTTGACAAATATACTAACATTATTGATTATTGTTCTTAATACTATAATAGTAATCATTAATGCTGGATGATTATTGGAATTGATAAAATAAAAGTCTAAATGTCTCTGATTGACCATTGTATTCATAACCAGTGTTGGGCACGTTCCTTTAAAATAGTAATTAGTTATAGCTACTATTTGTGAGAAGTAACTAGTAACTGAGTTAATAACTGAGTTACATAATTATAAAAGTAACTAATTACCATGGAAAGTAATTATTGTGTTACTTTAAAAAAATCTAAATAAATGTAAAACATTGTTAACTATTCTAGACTATTTTAATGTTATTGTGGGACAATAGGAGAGACAACCATCAAATTCAACATATTATAAATATTATCATTACTATAGTTGCACAATAAAACACAATAGATGGTTTAGAACGTATACATATTATTTTGTTTAATTTTGTCTGAGTAATAAGTTTTTGAGGTGGAGAAAAATCAAGTTTTAGTGGCTTTGACGTCGTGGCTTCGTCTTCTCCTTTGGTAGCAGAGTTCACGTTATCACCTGCAAAGCCACTAATTTGTGGCGGCATGTGACGACGTGAGGTGCTTCATTAGATTAGAATTACTTGTCACTGACGCAGAGAGACTCTTTTTTCCTGGGCATAAGTTGCGCGATACATAAACATTCTTGCCTTTGACCTCAATGAGGGAAAAGTAGTGCTTATATTTCCAGTTTGCAAATGCTACCTTTGAACTTGCTGGATTTGCCATCGTTCTGACTCCTGGTCGTTGAATTAGTTAATGAAAGTTCCATTGGAAAAAAAAAAACATTCTAAAAACTTGACCCATAAGATCTACTTCACTATAAGACTTTATATTCCTAAACTATTATTAAGCTAAACCATGTATGTATGTATGTATGTGTGTATGCATGAATTTTTGTATGCATGCATGTATGTGTGTATATAGGTATGTATTTATTCATTCATTCATTTTCTTTTCGGCTTAGTCCCTTTATTAATCTGGGTTCGCCACAGCGGAATGAACCGCCAACTTATCCAGCATATGTTTTTACGCAGCAGATGCCCTTCCAGCTGCAACCCATCACTGGGAAACATCCATACTCATTCACACACATACACTACGGACAATTTAGCCTACCTAATTCACCTATACCGCATGTCTTTGGACTTGTGGGGGAAACCGGAGCACCCGGAGGAAACCCACGCAAACACGGGGAGAACATGCAAACTCCACACAGAAACGCCAACTGACCCAGCCGAGGCTCGAACCAGCGACCTTCTTGCTGTGAGGCGAACGTGCTACCCACTGCGCCAACGATGTCGCCGGTATGTATTTATTTATTTATTATTTATTTATTTTAAATTCTGATTCAGGTCTGCATTGTATTCTCTATCTGGAAAAATGTAATGCAGAGAATTGTAGGTAAGTTACTCAAACTGCTTCACCCATTTTGACATGCAGGATCACAAAAAAAAAAAATAATAATAAATGTGACAACAGAAAATATCTTAACTTTATGCAAAAAAAATATGATCCAAAATGACTTAATGTTTGTACTTTATATTGAGTTTCTCTACAGCTAACAATTAAATCAATAACATGATACAATTAACTTAAGTGTACATACAGTGCACAATATAGTGCATATTGAAAAACTGCATGTAACTACTGTACATATAATATACCCATTAAAGCTATTCTAACCTTTACCATATTATACTTCAATAGCAGCACATGTGCAATACAACATGAGCATAATAAGTACACTATACCTAACAATTACATTTTTGATGTAAGTCCATGGTAAGAACATCTAACACCTATTAGAACAGGAAATCTCAGCAGCATTATCACAACCAAATGATGTCATTGTGTTATGTTTAAAAATAATAAAAACTAACAACTTGCTTTTTATTAATTCATTGAGACTTTTCCTCACTAATATTTAAATATTCAGAATGAAGTTTAAGTTGTTTGAATATATGTAAATGTAATACTGGTGAGTCTTAAAACTAACTGTGATGCAACAAAATTCAATATGCATGTGTTTAAATAGCATAAGTGAGCTACAACAGTGTGCAATGTTTCAATTATATGAGTAATGCTAGTTGGAAAAGATACAAAGGCATGGAAATGATGATTGAATGTGCATTTCTGGGTGAACTGCTTTTTAAAGTCACTGTGAATTTAAAATGGACTATACATAATTAACAATCCCTCAAAGTTTTAATGAAAATAATTTCCTCTCACTCTTGCAACATCATCTCTTTTTTGATGGTATTTAAAGAATCAGGGCAAGACAAACTGTCAATCAAATTAGATTAGCCAATAGCCAATAACAACAATCCAACAACGAAATAAAATTACAATGGTCAAAATTAAGTTCAGCAGTACACTACCTGACAAAATCTTGTTTATCTAATTTGTAAGTTGATCATTTGGAAAAGTGGCAGAAGGTAGAATTGTCCGATGATTCATCTGTTGAACTGCATCCCAGTCATCACAAATACTGCAGAAGACCTATTGGAACCCACATGGACCCAAGATTCTAACAGAAATCAGTCGCCTCCACATCAAAGTCCTGAAAACAAAGAAGGTCGAGGTGCTTCAGGATTGGCCAGCCCAGTCACCAGACATGAACATTATTGAGCATGTCTGGGGTAAGATGAAGGGAGTCATACACAATATTAATTATTTTTCCACTGCACCATGACTTTATATTCTATACTGTACATTATTTCTGTTAAGTTACAAGACTTTTGTGTAAGCAAAGTCAGACCTTACTGTCCTAATTACATAATTAAAAATCAAGGCATTATCATATTTTATTTTGGTAAAATAAGCATAATCTAGAGACCTTTGCCTTTCATATTAGCCACTTCTGACACCAGATGATCAACTAGAAGTCAAGTTATTATTTGTTGTTCTTAAAACTTGGATAGGCGACAAGACTTTTGTCAGGTAGTGTTTATATATATATATATATATATATGTATAAAGTATAATAAATATAAATATGTCTTTTTTCATATATATATCTTTTTTTTTTTCCTTGATCTTGTTTCACTCAATATATGCAGCAATAATAATTAAAAAAAAAGATATTCACAACTTTTGTTTCATGCAGACTTTAATAAAGCCTTAAAATTGGATTGGCTGACAGGATTGTAGAAATGAGTCAAATAAGTTAATTTAACAATGGTAAAACTGTGCTGAAGATATAAAGTTACCTTTGGTAGAAATTAATTGCACGGTCTTTTCTCCAAGAATTGCTTTTGACTAAAATAAAAAAGCTCCATTAAATCACTGAGATTTGGCACAGAATTATGACAGGAAGATTGTAAGCCATTTAAACCAAACCAACACTTGGTTTTTATTTAAAATAAAATCCCAAATTACAGCGCTGTCAGGAGTGAAAACAAAAGAGAAAGTGCTTTAAAAGCTCTTTTCTAAATGCACTTCTCTTATCAGCAACCTCAAATGAAGTCCCATTTGAACGCTTGAGCTAAAAAAGGCCTTCTTGTGAATGCTGCGCTTTCTTTGCGCAATCTATAATTTGTTCTCTTTAGTGTCACTTTGTTAAAAATGGGTCTCAAAAGAAGGATGCCAGAGTGATGTGCGCACAAGGATGAAGCAATCCATTACTAGCCTGACATACACTTGACAGGTCAACGTATAAAAGGTGAACACTGCCCCACAGTATAGTATTGCAGGACCAAAGGAGGTCAAAACATAGTAGAGCCACGTGAAAGCAAGCATGTGGAATTAATATGAAAAAATATATATATTTAGAACGGAGCGCTTACATGAGAGAGACACTATGAGGGAGGGAAAGAGAGACAGAGAGATGGTTTTGGTTGTCCATTCACGCTTCAGTAAACATGAAGACATTTTCTGTCTGACTGGCTGCCAGCGTGTTTGTATTACGTAACCCGCCACAATGGCAGGGGATTGAAGTGACACTCCTAAGCTCGGAATCTGGCAACCAACTAGAAAATGCATCATTTATGCCTCTTAAGTTCATCTTATATCCTCTTTCACAACTGCCGCAATTAGTAAAGTAGCATATGCAATGCTATTTATAGAATCCCGACACTCTAAAATGAAATGTTCTTGATTTCGAAGTTAGCTTCACTTGGCAACATTTGCTTGAACGCCACCAAAAACAATTTCAATTTAGTTTTCAGTAAAATTAAGCTAAGTTTAAAAAGCCAAAAAGAGAAACTCGTATTTTGTCTTTTTGTGCAGCACAGTGCTTCTTTTCTGAAGACGTGTTTTGTGTTTGATGTGTGAAGTTGGCAAAATATTTTTGTGGGATTTAGTGGAAGTACTGTACTGGCGGATGAACTGAAGTGCATCAACAGAAGCTTGTTTTCACAGATTTATTGTCAGAAAAAAAAAAAGATGTAGCAGTCAGCACACTGAAAAAATTTTTACATTTAATTTGTTTGTTTAAATTCAACATATATAAATTGTTTGCAACAATTTTGCAGACAAACATTTTTTCAGTGCAGGGTTGCCAAATCTATTCCTGGAGGGCCACTACAAAGTTTAGTTCTACTCAAATTACCCAAATCACGAAATCAAAATTGATAGCACACATTGTTATTGTCTTGTTAGCACACATTGTTATTGTGGATGCTACAAAAATGAATCTAATTAACAGAAATCTTGTTTTTAATCAAAAAAAAAAAAAAAAAAAAAAGCTTCTGCTCTGGACTAGCATTCATTTTTTGATTACTTATTAATGAATGTTTATTTTTGCAAAACAATGTTTCATTTTATTACCAAATCTTGCCTTACACTGACAACCATATAAAAAATTCATAATAATTCAAGTGTGCATGCCAGTGAAAATAACAAAATATGACACACTGTATGAAGAGTTCGGTCTGAAATACCATAGTAAATTTTCTTCAAAAATGAGCATTTTGTTTTTCAGCCTCCTATGTTTATGTTCAGTTATTTAATGTAACTGTCATATTTTTCAGGCTTTTCACCTTTAATGGACAGGACAGTGGAAATTACAGACAGGAAAGTGAGGGGGGCAGAGAGCATACCTGTCAACTCCCACGTTTTTGCCAGAATTCTCCCATATTTTAACCATTCTCTCTCACTATCATCCCGTATACGTAGGTCTATTTTCCCATATTTCTAATGTTTCTATGAAAAGTGACTATAGCATCAAAGAGCAAATCTCAAATGTGATATTGCAAGAGCTATTCAAGAGAATTATGCTTTCGCTTTATTTTGGCTTGAGAGCACATTAAAATTAATATTAAAACGGCTGCATTCACTTAATTTCCATTAAACCCATTCACCGATCGTCGCCCTTCTGTAACATCTGAATCAGTCAATTCATGTATCAGTGCTGACTAACGGACGTGCTCCGTATAAAGACACTGTTCCTTGATCAGCTTCTGTACACTCGAGTTGAAGAGGCATTTTGGGATTTGGGTGTGTTTTTAAACAGACAAATACCCTTAATAATAATAATAATAATAATAATAATATGTAAACACGTCAGTCCTGGCATGTCTTTTTTTTTAACACAAATAATTTAATTTTAAATGAGCATAAACAGTTACGATAGTAATCGAATGCTTTCAATATAGATCTGTGCATTCTTAGGGCCCTATCATACACCCGGCACAATAAGGCCCAAGATGTGATTTTTCATTTGCATTTAAAGGCACAGGCTACAAAAACAGCTACACTTTGCTCTGACCCCAAAATGGGCATATTCTGCATTGTATAATAAATCATCTGATGGCTATTTTGAGCTGAAACTTTACAGACACATTCTGGAGACACCAAAGACTTATCTTACATCTTGTAAAAGGGTCAAAATAGGAGCCCTTTAACTTCCGTTTCATGCCGACTTCAAGGGTTTGTTGCTGATTTATCAAGATGTAGATATTTTTCACTGCTTTCACATCATCCAAATAACATATCACTCTATTCAAATTATGAAATGTAGATGAGTAAAAACTACAAAATTTGGTTTTTGAACAGTGATGTAAAATAAAAAAAACAATTTTAAAAAGAGAAATGAAAACTCAAATAAAGAACAGATACTTGAATAGTAAAAACTTACAGTAGTGCAAAAAGCTTACAGTAGTGAAGTAATGATAGTAGTAATTGCCTCCCACTGGAAACGTGCTGCTGAAGCTGAAATCTGCAGGAGCAAGATTGGACAACCTTGGTTTAAACTCTTCCTGACTGTTTTGTGTTGCCAGACATCCTGATCCTAAGCAGACCACAGTAAGAAGCTGAGCTTGTTTTTTCTGCTGATTCAACAGAACGTTCTGGCAGGCTATCAGTTCACATCCATGTAAACAAGGAAGCTACTGATACTCTAGATGTGAAACCTAGCAAGCTGCCTTGTCATCTCATGTCTACATAGGCTGCGGGATTATACAGTATATTTTAACCATTATAAAACCCCATTTAGGGTGACACAGTGGCTCAGTGGTTAGCACTGTAGCCTCACAGCAAGAAGGTTGCTGGTTTGAGTCCCGGCTGGGTCAGTTGGCATTTCTGTTTTCCCCGTGTTGGCGTGGGTTTCTTCTGGGTGCTCCGGTTTCCCCCACAGTCCAAAAGACATGCGCTATAGGTGAATTGAATAAACTAAACTGGCCATAGTGTATGAGTGTGTATGGATGTTTCCCAGTACTGGGTTACAGCTGGAAGGGCATCCGCTGTGTAAAACATATGCTGGATAAGTTAGCGGTTCATTTCGCTGTGGCAACATTTGTGAGAAACAATTTACTGTCGCTAAAGCTTATTATTGTTTTTAGGCTAACAACACCCTCCTACAGTGCAGATAATGCATTACTTTTAATGGTTACAGTTATAATAGTACATTTCTCAGACTGAATGAATGAATTACGAAGTAGACTTTTGTAATAATATCACTATACATACAATCATTTACATCAATGCTCATTACTAAATTATTTCTGTTGCTTCATTTCTACACTGTAAAAAATGTAATGACAAAAAGTCAAGACAACAAATATTTTTATGTTGCTTTAACTTATTTTAATAAGTTAATAGGGTTTCAATTATTTTTTTAAGTTATACAAAGCTTAACTTAACATTTGTAGTCTGTTTGATTGATGTAAGTTGAGATAACTAGAAAAGTTCATTTTATTCAACTAAAACGTTTAATGCAACAATCATATTACAATCATATTTTTAAAAAATGACGTCACAATTGCAAAACATTTAGATTTTTACTTTAAATACTCAATTTTAATATTGGACCTTTTAATATTGGTAATGCAGTGTGAGTTAACAAGGATTAAAAACAAACAACTGCATTTTTATTAATGTAACAAAGGTGAATAGTTTACTCACTTACCTTCTGTTTATTTCCTTCTTTATCAAGGGTCTCCAACGCAGAAGGAACTGACAATGGATCCACTTCCTAAAGATGAATAAATATTCTAATAAATGTATTGTTCATTATTTGTTCATGCTAGTTATTACATTGCATGAACTAATAGAACGGTGTTATATAGCATTATAGTTTCACTTGTTTACCCTATCTATAGTAAATATCAGGTAAACAACAACAAAAAATGGGCAAAAACCACAAGAAAAATCACACATAAATATTTTGTATTAATTTAATTCTTCATTCATTCATTAATTTGTTTGTTTGCTGATTATTTTGTTTATTCCTTTCGTTAAGTTAGTTAGTTAATTAGTTAGTTAGTTAGTTAGTTAGTTAAATTGCCATATGGCACAAAAAAAGTGAATGTAAAGGATGGATGTTTTCCAGAGAAAGAAACATGGTGGGTTTATAAACATAAAAAAGGAGAAATGAATCTGCAATTATTAATCTTCCTCTGAGTCATAACAGTGAAAATGTAGTTGAAAATGTAGTTCTGGAAGCCACTAATGCTTTTTGCATTGTGTAATTCAGTTGAAAATGAATAGAAGGAATGATCTGATCAAATGAACAACATAGGCTCATTCTGAAAACGTAGCCCTATATATGTTTTTGGAGATCGCGAATTATGTAGCCAGAAGTAAATAACAGGGTGAGAATGTGATCAAATCTGAAAACATGGTAAAAATCAGGCGAGGGCTTTTCTTTTTCTGGATTGCTTTTTAAAATTGTCGGTTGGGTTTAGGGAAGGAGGAGGGTGAGTCAGTCGATCGGTCAGTCAGTCAAACAGTCAGTCAACAGTGACCTCTGGTGGATTTAAGTGAGAACAGCAGGCGTGAATGGCACTTTCGAGAGAAATTTGAGATCTCAAAAAGCATACACAGCGGCCTCTGGTGGATTCGCAAAAACAAAAACTGCAAAAAAAAAAAATAAACATATCTCCTGGAACGTATTTGGCAGTCTGCAGAAACGTATATAGAGGTACGTTTTTTTTTAGAATGAGCCTGGGTTGCAAACGAAATATGGAGCAAACATATAAACAGTAACAAAATAATTTAACAACATACGATGTTTAATAAAACTCTGCACATAAAATATAATTAATTAAAAATAATAAGAATAAAAAACAGAGAGTAAAAATGTGAATTATGCATTTGAATGTTTATTTTTTTCCACAGGGAATTTGTAAGATGATTTTTTCCACTTTAACAAAATAAAAAATTAGTGTTTTACTGTAACGTATGTCTTTAGATCTAGTTCTTTTGCTGTGGTACATTACTTATAACCAGTTTGTGTCATAGTTATTTTTATAGTTTTTGCCATAAAGTTACAACATTTTGGGCAGCTCACTTTGTTGACGTGTTTCTGCATAAACATATTTTGATAATCAACGAAAAGGCAACTGCACATTTAACTGGTTAAATTACACTCTGTAGAAATACCCAGCTGTGTTGTGGGTGCTATGTTTTTGTTGGTTATGATTATTTTCTTTGGAAAAAAGAGAGAGAGAAAAAAATCCACATCCAAAACAGGTGCAGAATTAGATAAATTCAGGCAGGTGGCATGAAGACATTTGCAAATTAAGATGTACAGATTCAAGATCAAGATATGTTGATAACGTTCCAAATTTTTTTTTCTTGTTTTTTTAAGCATCACTTTATCAAAAAATGATATATAATATATATTCATAGCTCAGGCATGAATTGACAAACCCTAATTACCATTCATATCATTGTGTATTCAATACTGTGAAAGTGCTGAGAAGACCTCTGAAGCTGAAAATCAGATATCATAATGGGAATTTGTTTTACAACATCTCCATTTCCATCTTATTACGCGACTATCTGGAATACTTGCTTCTGATTGGTCAGTTGCTACATTCGTATGTTATTCGTACGTTAACAACCGCTAAATGACGCAAGGTTATCTGGGAACTTTGAATTACCTTGACCATCACTGAAAACGTTTACATCCGTAAAATTACATTCATTTGCTTCTGCTTGACTGTTTGGCGCCATCTTGTTGATAAATAATATGTTAATATAATAGGTATAATTATATTAATATAATTAATATAATATATTAATAGGTTAATATAAGCTTCATTCAAATGGTTTTGTTTCTGTCAGCTATGTGTTTTTGACTGTTTTTGCCATCTTGTGACTGAAAAATGCGCAGGTTAGTATGTTTTGCGCCATCTTGTGACTGAATAATGCGCAGGTTAGTATAAGCTTTATTCAACTGGTTTCGTTTCTGTCAGCTTTGTGTTTTTGACTATTTGTCGCCATCTTGTGACAAAATAATGTGCAGATTAGTATAGGCTTCATTCAAAAGGTTTTGTTTCTGTCAGCTTTGTGTTCTTGACTGTTTGGCACCATCTTGTGAATGAATAACGTGCAGGTCAGTATGTTTGGCGCCATCTTGTGACTGAATAATGCGCATGCTAATATAAGCTTCATTCCACTGGTTTCGTTTCTGTCAGCTTTTTGTTTTTGACTCATTGGCGCCATCTTGTGACTGAAAAATGTCCAGGTTAGTATAAACTTCATTCAAAGGGTTTTGTTTCTGTCAGCTCTGTGTTTTTGACTGTTTGGCACCATCTTGTGACTGAATAAAATGCAGGCTAGTATGTTTAGCGCCATCTTTTGACTAAATAATGCTCATGTCAATATAAGCTTTATTCAAATGGTTTTGTTTCTGTCAGCTTTGTGTTTTTGACTGTTTGGCCCCGTCTTGTGAATAAATAATAAGTAGGTTAATATAAGCTTCATTCAAATGGTTTTGTTTCTGTCAGCTTTGTGTTTTTGACTGTTTGATGCCATCTTGTGACTAAATAATGTTCAGGTTAGTATGTTTGGTGTCATCTTGTGACTGTACAATGTGCAGGTTAGTATAAGCTTCATTCCACTGGTTTCGTTTCTGTCAGCTTTGTGTTTTTGACACTTTGGCGCCATCTTGTGACTGAAAAATGTGTAGGTTAGTATGTTTAGTGCCATCTTGTGAGTGAATAATGCGCAGGTTAGTAAGCTTCATTCAAAGGGACAGGTTGTTTCTGTCCGCTTTGTGTTTTTGATTGTTTGGTGCCATCTTGTGACTGAATACTCAATTTTCCCTTTAGACAATACATGCCCAGCAAACCATGTTTGTTTTTATTGGTGTTAAATTGACCCCATACATAATTGTGTTCCAGTCCTTGCTAAATAAGAAATTGTTATTATTGTCATATGTTATAAATAACAAAAATATATACCAATAACAAGTACAAAACTAATAAAACAACAAAAATATAAATACTTTTCCAATTTCAGTTGAAACTGAGTTTTCATGCTGATTTGTAAATTTGTCTTCTGTAATGCAATAGGTAATCTGTATGTATAAGGGGCAGGAAGTGGGAGGTTAGGAGAGGGGAGTGGGGTGTATTTCAGAGTGTTGTTAAGTAGTCAACAAAGACATCAATTACCTGACACTAACCTTTTGGCAAAAAAAAAAAAATCATATTCTGGAGGTTATAAATTGCTGGGGTCAAATTGACCCCAGAGGAAAAAAAGGTGTTAGCATTTTAGGGTAACAGGAGGGTAACAGGAGGATTTTAGGGTAACAGGAGGGTTAAAAAAAACTCTGACCAACAGATACAGACAGGAGTAACACACTGATCCAACAAACTCCAACAGAATTGTCAGAAAAGAAGTGATGCTAAAAATTATATTAAGAGAAAATCATTTGAAATTATTTTTTTTTATCTAAACTACATGGAAATCTATTCTATGAGACTTCCCAAACAAGACTAGGAACTTTAAAAATGGCAAATTAGCTGCACTTTCATTCTATCAGAAAAGGATATGTAAAAATGTTCCTTGTAGACGGAAAAATGACAAGTCAAACAGGTCTGGATTAACATTAGAATAAATCAATTAATTGTAATATTTGAGCGAACCAAAGATCAAGAAATCTCTCTTCTTGAAGCGCAGATGTCACGGTGACTTCCGCAGTTCCCACAACTTGATAGAAAAATCGAATTCCCTGCACTCAGTGTCTGATCCGGTGTGCCAGTTAGGTCTGATTGATTTCATCATGTTGTTAAGGGAATGAGGGCAGACTAGAAAAGCTGAAGGTAATGCTTTTTTTTTTTTCAGCAGGGATTAATTCAGCAGTTAATACGTGTTGCCTTGGCTTCATGTATCACTGCATGTAGGGCCGCTGCAATTAGCCTGGCTTCACAGAAAGCGAATATTGCATTATTCATGGGTTTTATTTCAGACAGACTCACATTCAGGGTCCATCTGACTCTGACATGCCCAGTGACAAGGGAAGTTCACGCATTAATCTCGCGTCGGCTTCGCGATGAGGTTTAATGGCTGTAGGGAATACAGCTGTCGTTTCGGCGAAGGATGCAAAGTGTGTCGTCTTGACGGGAAGCTGTTAGAATCCCAATGAAGACCAGTAAGCTTTTAATTTTTTTTTTTTAAATGAAACATAGCAGTCTATCACCTCAGCACTTCTTTCCAATTCAATTACGTGGCTAGGTTACTTTGCAGTCATGTTAAGAGTGTGTTGCAAATGAGGATTTGATTGCCTAATTTAAAACGATGGCTTTGCTTAGGCGATGTGGAGCTGTTTTCTTTGCACGTGGTTTCACTGTGTACCATAACCCACACAATTATGACAGGAAATCACTACCTTCACATCTCAAAGCTGTGAATGGCATTATATTTATAGCCTTGTTGAAAACCTTAATTAGTCTTCACACTAAAAAACGGGATTCATCTTCGGCATGTGACAGTGTAAATATTTTCTCTGATGATAAGTTTAACACCAGCTTTTTCAACATCTGCCTCCTAAAGGTTTGTGATTCCATTACGGGCCACTTAGTGCTGATAAAGTGGGTCTTATCGGCTCCTTTTTTGCAAGCAGAGACTTGGGTTGCATCCTCCCACTCAGAGACCGAACTGTGGTGAAAATGGAGGCATGTTTGCAGCACTCATGTTACAACGGCAAAGCAGAAAACAAAGTCAGTCTAAGTCAGCAAAGTGTCTTGGAGGAGATTCAGGACAAGTGACGTTATGCGCAAAGACATTTATCCAGTAGCAGAGGACGCAATGGGAAAGGAATACTTATAAATGCCACACACTGCAGTGTCAGTCTGCATTAAATCTGTTGATGATTTTTTACTAATATGCATTTGTAAACAGGGTCATATCAAAGGGGTCCATTGCATTACTTCATTCCTTGCAGTTTAGCTGTTAAGACTGGTGTATTTTTCCACTTAAATTCACACATCTTAACTATCAGTATCAAATGAGAAGTACTTTTGAAAGGAGTAATTATTCTAAAACTGCAATGCAAACCGTTTTTTTTTTTTTTTCTACACAAGTCACCTGGTGTCTTTCTTTTAAGTCACATGAACATTATTTTTCAGTATATATATTCACTTCAGTTTGCCCATTGTTGCGGGGGAAACCTGAGCACCAGAAATATATATAAATAGATAAAAAATATACACACACACACACAACAGTTCTGTCTGGGGCGGCACGGTGGCGCAGTGGGTATTGCTGCCGCCTCACAGCAAGAAGGTCACTGGTTCGAGCCTCGGGTGGGTCAGTTGGCATTCTGTGTGGAGTTTGCATGTTCTCCCCGTGTTCAGTTTCCTCCGGGTGCTCCGGTTTCCCCCACAAGTCCAAACACATGCAGTATAGGTGAATTGGGTAAGCTAAATTGTCCGTAGTGTATGAGTGTGTGTGTGAATAAGTGTGTATGGATGTTTCCCAGTGATGGGTTGCAGCTGGAAGGGCATCCGCTGCGTAAAACATATGCTGGATAAGTTAGTGGTTCATTCCCCTGTGGCGACCCCTGATTAATAAAGGGACTAACCTGAAAAGAAAATGAATGAATGAGTTCTGTCTGGTTCTTGAATTTGATTGGCTGATAGCAGTGCAATATTCTGCCAGTAACAGCACTCGTCCAGCCTCTTAACCCTTCACACTTATGTATTACTCCGCCCACATACAGCAACAAGCAGAGGACACTCTACAGTTTGACAAACATTGCTGCTTTTGGACAACATAATGTACTTTTGAGGCTTTTTTTAGTCGAGAATGTAGTTGTTTAGATTGCATCTATGCAGTTTATTTATAAGGATAGTGGCTATTTTAAAATATTTATCATTTCAGAGAGACAGCACGTCGGTGTCCCACCAGTGACAGTATACAGCCATATTGCACTGCTACGAGTGTGATATTGCGTTTATGCAACAGTTCGATGGCATAATCGTGTGTATAAAAAAGAAAATCAAAAGTCTCAAAAATAATTTTGTATGAGGAACTACATTTACATTTAGTCATTTAGCTGACGCTTTTATCCAAAGCGACTTACAATTGAGGTTCACAAAAGAAACAATCAGTACAAGAGGAAACAAAGCATACATAAGTGAAATCGGACTAGTCTTGAGTAGGTAAAACGCAATATACGAGCTAAGTGCAGTCAAGGTTTTTTTTTGTTTTTTTTAGTGGGTCAGGTGTAGACGAAAGAGATGAGTTTTAAGGCGATTTTTAAAGATGGACACAGAGTCTGCCAAACGTGTTGTAAGAGGCAGATCGTTCCACCATCGTGAGACCGATTCAGAGAAAGTGCGAGAGAGTGATTTCTTACCTTTTTGGGACGGCACCATGAGACGACGCTCGTTAGCAGAGCGCAGTGGTCTGGAGGGTAAATATGTCTGTATTAGTGAGTGAAGGTAGGCGGGTGCTAAACCTGTGGTGGTCTTGTAGGATATGAGCAAAGCTTTGAATTCGATGCGGGCGGCTATAGGGAGCCAATGTAACCTGACAAAGAGGGGTGTTACATGCGCCCTTTTCGGTTCATTGAAGACCACTCTTGCCGCTGCATTCTGTATCATCTGTAGCGGTTTGATAGTGCAGGCCGGGAGTCCAGCGAGTAAAGCATTGCAGTAGTCCAGCCTGGACAGGACCAGAGCTTGTACCAGGATTTGTGCAGCATGCTCTGAGAGAAAAGGTTTGATCTTTCTAATGTTGTAGAGAAGGAATCTGCAGGACCTGGCAGTGTTGGCAATATGATCTGTGAAGGTTAGCTGGTCATCGATTATTACTCCCAAGTTTTTGGCTGTTCTGGAGGGTGCAGTGGTCGATGATCCCAGTTGAACAGAGAGGTTGTGACGGATCTTAGGGTTGGCGGAGATGACGAGAAGTTCAGTTTTCGTAAGGTTCAGCTGTAGGTGATGGTTCCTCATCCAGAGCGAGATGTCACTCAGGCATGCCGAGACGCGTGCTGAAACCGATTGATCATCCGGATGGAAAGCAAGGTGAAGCTGCGTGTCGTCCGCATAGCAGTGATAGGAAAAGCCATGCTTTCGAATGACGGATCCCAATGATGTCATGTAGATCGAGAAGAGTAGAGAAGATGCGAGCAGTCCGAGCACTGAGCCCTGAGGGACGCCGGTCTTGAGATGTTGCGATTCCGAGACTTCACCTTTCCACGATACCCTGAAAGACCTACCTGAGAGGTAAGACTGGAACCATTGGAAAGCCGTATCAGAGATTCCCAAGGTCTTGAGGGTCGAAAGGAATATGCAATGGTTAACCGTGTCAAAAGCAGCTGAAAGATCCAGTAGGATGAGGACTGATGACTTAGAGGCTGCCTTAGCCAGTCTTAGGTCTTCAACAACCGAGAGCAGTGCGGTCTCCGTGGAGTGGCCCCTCTTAAAGCCTGACTGCTTGCTGTCCAGGAGGTTGTTCTGAGTAAGGAAGGATGAGAGTTGGTCAAAGACGACACGCTCCAGAGTTTTTCCAATGAAGGGCAAGAAAGATACCGGTCTGTAGTTTTCTAGAAGTGCAGGATTAAGAGAGGTTTTCTTTAGGAGTGGGGTGATGCGAGCCTCCTTAAAGGCTGTAGGAACTGTAGCAGAGTTTAGAGATAAGTTGATGATGTGTGTGAGTGCAGGGACGATCGATGGAGAGATAGCCTGAAGTAGATGGGTGGGGATAGGATCCAGCGGGCAGGTAGTCGGGTGGTTGGAGGCAATGATCTTTGCAATGTCGTCCTCCGTTAGTGGAGAGAAAGAGGGGAGCGAGGTCTCAGGAGTCGGAGCGTGGTCCATCAGAGGCGGAGCAGTGAACTGACTGCTGATGGTGGTGGTCTTCTTTACAAAGAAAGAAGCAAAATCATCAGCCGTCAAGTCCGAGGAGGGAGGAGGGGTAGGAGGACAAAGAAAAGCAGAGAAGGTTTTGAAGAGAGTCCGAGAGTCAGGTGAGTTGTTAATTCGAGTATGGTAGAACTGAGTCTTGGCCGCTGAGACGTCAGTAGAAAAAGAAGAGAGGAGAGACTGATAGAGAGAGAGGTCGGCAGGATTGTTAGATTTGCGCCACTTTCTCTCAGCAGACCTGAGCCTGGATCTGTGTTCACGGAGAACATCAGATAGCCACGGAGCAGACGGGGTAGCACAAGCCGCTCGAGAGACGAGTGGACACAAACCATCTAGACAGGATGTTAGTGTGAAGCATAGAGAGTCAGTGGCACTGTCAGTGTTTAGTAGAGCGTGTAGTCAGGTGGGGGGAGCATAGAAGAGACAGCAGAGGATAGGGTGAGTGGAGAGAGCGTGCGTAGGTTGCGTCGGAAGGTTACAAGCGAGGAAGGAGGTGTCGTGTCGGGTGCGGTGAGGTCGAGATCAAGAGTGACAAGGAAGTGATCAGATGTATGCAGCGGGGTTACCCGAGTGTGGTGAGTGGATCAGTAGCGTGTGTAGATGAGATCAAGTTAGTTACCAGATTTGTGGGTTGCAGGCGTGGCAAGTCGCTTAAGGTCAAACGATGCAGTCAGGTTGTTGAAGTTAGCAGCTGATGATTTTTCAAGGTGGATGTTGAAGTCTCCAAGTACCACAAGAGGGGTGCCATCTTCAGGAAAAGAAGACATGAGGACATCGAACTCCTCCAAGAATTGTCCAAGCTGACCTGGGGGGCGGTAGATGACTACAAAAGTAATTGTAACAGGATGAATAATATTTACCACATGCGATTCAAAGGAGGTGTTGTCACATGAGGGTGCAAGTTGTTTGAACCTCCATTCGTTTGGGATGAGAAGACCAGTTCCCCCACCTCTACCGGATGTGCGGGAGCTGTGGGAGAAAGTGTAGTTATTGGAGAGGGCAGCCGGCGTGGCATTGTCCTCTGGTTTCTTTTTGGAACTACTTTCTTAGAATGTCACTTACCTGTTCTATATAGATTTGTTCAGCTGTAGTTTGAAATATGAAAAGAAAACGCTGAGTTTTTCTCCTCTAAGGACTTATGAGCTCTCTGTCGCCATCTTGTGGTGGAACGTCAACCATATTTTCTTTGCTCAGTATGACAGGCTGATGGCTGCCGATGCGCTGGATGTCCGAAATCATAAATATTTAAAAAAATAGGCACTATCCTTATAAATTAAACTGCATAGTTGCAATCTAAACAACTACATTCTCGCCTAAAAAAGCCTCAAAAGTACATTATGTTGTCTGACAGCTGCAATATTTGTCAATCTGTAGTGAGTTTATTTCTCTGCTTGTCATGTGCGCGGAGTAATACACAAGGGTGAAGAGGCTGTACGAGTGCTGTTATTGCAGAATATCGCAGTGTTATCAGCCATTCAGATTCGAGAACCAGACAGAACTATATATATATATATATATATATATATATATATATATATATATATATTGCTAATGATAATAAAAATATAAAAAGCAGGAGCATCCAACACAATCTCATTGCAATTTGTAACTTTTTGTAAAACTCCCATGAATTTGTACACAGGGTGTAAGGGATTTTCCTTGAATATATGGGTATGACTTATGCAAGAATACCAATATCCGTTACAATATGATTTTTGTAAAGACTTGTTTGCTGATTTATTTATTTTTTTGTCACATAACAATGGTTAATAATAGCTGTTTATCAACATTTAGCAAATATTGCAAACCAGACTACTGTGTACTAAACAAATTTAAAATTCCAGCTACAAGCAATGTGTCTCTCCACATCTGGTGTGATGTTTGTTGGGAAGGCTTTATGCAGCAAGCACACTGCACTCTTGATGAAATACTGACATTGAGGAGAAGAAACTTGAATAAAGTCATTGTTTTTTTTTTTGTTTTAGGCGCACATAAAATTATTCCCAAAGCTTGATAATATTCTGATTGAACCGCTTGAGGCATATGGTCTGTTTTAAGGATTGTTTTGTCATTTTCCGGGACTTTGAACGAGTCGGGAACCTTGATGTCTATGGAGGATGAGGGAGCTCTCAGATTTGACCTAAAATATCTTAATTTGTGTTCCAAAGACGAACAAAGTTTCCAGGGGTTTGAATCAACACAAAGATGAGTAATTAATAATATAAGTTTCATTTTTTGGTGAGCTAAGACTTTAAATAGACACATACAATAGTGCATAGCAGCAAATATGATATAAAATGTAGTTCTTTGGAGGTGAGAGGCTCTTGTGAGAATCTTCACAAGTTGGTTTTGCTAAATCCTCACTTTGACTCCTCTAGAGAGTCTGCTTTAAAGTGGCAAATTTCAGATGAGTTGCCAGTCACGCATAAAATCAGATCCTTGTCTTTCTTGTCTTGTTTTATTGAGTGCTGATGTAGAGTTGATCTGTGTTGCCCGGACACGCTGTCTGCAGCACGCTGCTTCTTTTATCGACTGAAGTGTCGTGTGGCAAACTGGGTCAATGACCCTCCACATGGCTTGTTTTTAATCACCTGAACGGAAGGAGGACAGAATTCCCCTGTGAAAAACATAATTATTATTATTTTTTTGCATACTTTCAAAAAAATCACTTACAGATCAAATTAAGTTAAATTGTCAATTTAATCATCCTTATGTCATTCCAACCCCATTTATGGAACATTTATTAATGAATATTTATTAGCCAAAAACCCTGCTGAATCAAAACGTTTGTAAATAGCGCTGGGTACTGATTCAAATGTGCTTTTCTGATGTTGCAAGCTCTCCTTTATTCAATTTTTGATTTGACTCTTGACTTTTAATTCAATTGAGTGAATGTAGATTTAATACAATTGATAGTTCTGAAAAATTAACAGCAACTAAGTGAACGTGTGTTTACAAATGAAGAATTTATGAAAATAAATGGAGAGCCTACAAGAAGAGCCTGAAATTTTGACATTGTTATTATTATTGCCTTTATACAGTTGAAGTCAGAATTATTAGCCCCCCTGTATATTGTTTTCCCCAATTTCTGTTTAACGGAAAGAAGATTTTTTCAACACATTTCTAAACATAACAGTTTTAATAACTGATTTCTTTTATCTTTGCCATGATGACAGTACATAATATTTGACTAGATATTTTTCAAGATACTAGTATTCAGCTTAAAGTGACATTTAAAGGCTGAACTAGGTTAATTAGGCAAGTCATTGTATAACAGTGGTTTGTTCTGTAGACAATCGAAAACAAATATTGCTTAAGGGGGATAATAATATTGACCTTAAAATGGTTTTTAAAAATTTTAAAACTGCATTTATTCTAGCCGAAATAAAACAAATAAGACTTTCTCCAGAAGAAGAAAATATTAAAGGAAATACTGTGAAAAATTCCTTGCTTTGTTAAACATCATTTGGGAAATATTTAAAAAAGAATAAATATTTCACAGGAGGGCTGACAATTTTGACTTCAACTGTATAATGCCTATAAAAGATCATCATACCCTTTTAAAGTAATTACTTTATTTGTCATACAGCCTGAAATCAAATCACATTCCAAAAAACTTTTCCAGCCTTTCAAATATTTTTGAAGCCTTCTCCTACAACTTTATCCTGAAGTTCTTTTGAAAGCAGGGTGTAATGTGAGTAAAGGGATAGATTTTTACAGGGTATGATGATTTTCTGCACTGTATAAACAAAATAATACGTTCTCATTAAATGCCAAATTTAACAATATAGTACAATATAATGTGGGGAGGTGAGGGTTATAACTACCATAACACTTCTTACCTCAAATATGGATTAGTAGTGTTACATCTTTTTTTTCCTCTCTGTAATGTTTTACTACAAATTTTGTAATTGCATACACATGATTAAAGGGTATTTATGACACACTAATATGGTTTTCATTGATTAATTGATTTATTCTTAATTATTAGCCCCCCTGTATATTTTTTTCCCACAATTTCTGTTTAAAGGAAAGAGGTTTTTAGCACATTTATAAACATAATAGATTTATTAACTAATTTCTAATAACTGGGCATCACGGTGGCGCAGTGGGTAGCACGATCGTCTACAGCAAAAAGGTCGCTGGTTCGAGCCTCGGCTGGGTCAGTTGGCATTTCATGGAGTTTGCATGTTCTCCCCGTGTTCACGTGGGTTTCCTCCGGGTGCTCCGGTTTCCCCCACAAGTCCAAAGACATGCAGTACAGGTGAATTGGGTAAGCTAAATTGTCCGTAGTGTAAGAGTGTGAATGAGTGTGTATGGATGTTTCCCAGTGATGGGTTGCGGCTGGAAGGGCATCTGCTGCGTAAAACATATGCTGGATAAGTTGGCGGTTCATTCCGCTGTGGCGACCCCATATTAATAAAAGGGACTAAGCCGAAAAGAAAATCAATGAATGAATTTCTAATAACTGATTTCTTTTATCTTTGCCATGATGACAGTACATCATGTTTTATTAGATATTTTTCAAGATACCAATATTCAGCTTAAAGTAAAATTAGAAGGCTTAAATAGGTTAATGAAGCAAGTTTGGGTAATTAGGCAAATCATTGAATAACAATGGTTTGTTCTGTAGACAATTGAAAAAAAAAATGCTTAAGGGGGCTAATAATATTGATCTTAAAATGGTTTAAAAAAAATCTAAAACAGCTTTTATTCTAGTTTAAATCAAACAAATAAGTTAAAAATAACTACAGAAAAATCTCTGTAAAATAAATATTTTTAACAAATAAAAATAATTTTAAAAATAATAATTTTGGGCTAATAATTTTGACTTCAAACGTACATTAGTTGGAACCACATACTGTCTGACCCACTTACTTCCATTCCCATCACAAAAAGTATTTATATAATTAATATAAAGTCAAGTAAATGTTTTACTTTAACTTGATGTTGGCCTAAACACAGCAAATGAAATATAAACGTTAAAAGCTAATTTGTTTGCAAATGTATGCTAATGAAATGCATGCTAATATCACATTGATGGAAATTAGCCATTCGGGCAGTAATTACGGGTAACAAGAGGTCAGTAATGCCAAAGCCCATTTTCACAACCTTAGTTCAATAACTGAGATCTTGGTGAGAATAAATAGAGCTGGATGTAAGCGACGACAGCCAGGAAACTTCCGTCTGCTAGGACACTGAGGGAGGCTAGCACCATGCGCATTCCCTGTCAACATCACCCTCTTGTTGACACCCATTATACTGGTGTTAATGAGAAACTGGTGACTCTGGGATCTCTTGACCCTGTCAGCACTCCTGACAGCGATATGGAGTCTAACCACCCATCGCTGGCCCACCTCACTTTTTCTTTTCTCTCAATGCCTGTTTTCCTGGGAGAAATGTGTAGTAAACAGAGTTTGGGTTTATTTTTTTATTTTTTGCAGTGTTTTGGTTTGATGTGAATATATATTGATTTCAGTATAGATTCTTCTGTAGCCGACGTTTCTGTAGCCCATTGAGTATCATTGATTTCAGTCATTATGGGTGATTTTGAAAGCATCTGTTCAATGCTAACGCAGGTTCGTGTTTTGACATTTCAGATGCCTGTGATGTACCTTTCCCACCTTCTGGCTGAGATCACAAGTACTGTGTAATTGGATGATCGTATGGAAATCTATAAATAAAACACTGGAAAAAAAAAGAAGAAAAAAAGCTTTTGCATGAGGAAGAGGAGAAAACAGGGGCTATTGAAAATATCACTGAATTACTGTAAATGACAAAAATATACACAGAATTTGCATGTTGATTTTGTATAGATTTACTTATTGAGAGATTGTGTATGACTGGAATTAACTGTGAACCGTAATCAAAATGAGCATTGCAACTGACTTGACGAGTTGAATAAAAAGGCAAAGCTGGACTTATTATTTGTTTTGCAAATATATATTTGGAAAATTTTGAAAATACTTTAATTGTTGTTGTTTTCTTTTACTATTGTTTTGTTTTTGCACTGCTTGATTTTATTGGCTGTTTTTTATTTTTTG
>CAIGQV010019081.1:7239479-7252818 GCA_903798115.1 Danio jaintianensis | reverse complement strand
ATATAATACATATAAAATATTTTTTCTTTCTAGGATATCTTGTTTTTATTCTAGAATTCTGTTGAATAATGCAATGATGTTTATGTATTCTTTGGTCTTCAACTGTATTATTCAAAATACACACGCACACACACAATGTTAAAGTCTAATAGAAATACAACAGTACTGCACGTTATGTAGGCCTTTACGAAGTAACAAAATCAATGTGAATGTTTCACAAAGTTTCTATGCGCAAACAAATGCGGTAAAGTAGCAGATAAACTAGGATATGAGTCTTATCTGAAATGACTGTCTGCATATTCTGCAGGACTTCTGTGGGATACAGACACCAGTCCTAATTCAGAAAAATGGTTCTGTCTTCAGCTAGTTTAAAAAAATGTATCTTAAAAAAATTGCTAAGAAGTTCCGAACATGGCATAAGTGCTGAGGCAGCATAAAAGCAAAGTAAGGAAGGTAAAAGTTTGTCAAATATATATCTGCAAGAGCATTCAGCTGTATAGCACCGCTTCCAGACAGAAGTGAACAAGGTACAAAGAAAAACGACTTGTGATTTATTTGTTTATTCCCTCTGTTGCTTACAATTTGCCATAGGATAATATAACCCATAATACTGTTGTTTTGATCTCTGAGCTACCTCAGGGGTAAATATATAGAAAAGCTAAACAGTTTTTCTTTTTCTTCCTCAGGTGAAGGCAACGGCATTCGTTTATTTATTTATTTAGAGAAAAGTTTCCCCAAAGCATTATTACACAGAAAACAACACTCATGAAGAAATGTTTCTGTATATCATATTTTGCCTGCTTGTTGAACAGAGGTCACGGTCTTCATCATTGATTTCAGAATAGAGTTGTTTAGTTATACGCACAATGTTTTAGTAATGGTCCTCAAATCATTCCACCACTTTGTATCAATCTGCTTGTCTGTGTTTAATGCCACTGCATACCACAGTATATGTAAACAGTGCGAAAAAGAATTCTTTCTATATTTGGACAGAACAGAATGTGTGCTTAAACCTAAAGTATGTAAAAAGTAATTTAACAACACTCTATTTTCCAAACAGTTAAAACGCCTTGTTTAAAACTATTTTAGTCATAAAAAAAATGCTATCCCATAAAAGTGCAAACAATTAACCAACAATGTTGTTCGAGGAACACATATGCAACAATGACTGAACACCACAGATGCAGCAACCAATTTCCATAATGACCAAAGCAATCCCTTAAGAGTATCTAGACAGTAAAACTAAACATCAACATTTTTTTAAAAATCTGTATAAAACAGATGTTGTGTTGATAAAGCATAGAAAAGTTAAAAAGTTAAAAAGCCTAAACGTGCAATAGAATTACATTTTGCATATACCTAGGCAGGGGCTGCACGATGGTGCAGTGGGTAGCACAATCGCCTCACAGCAATAAGGTCGCTGGGTCAGTTGGGGTTTCTGTGTGGAGTTTGCATGTTCTCCCCGTGTTCGCGTGGGTTTCCTCCGGGTGCTCCGGTTAACCCCACAAGTCCAAAGACATGTGGTATAGGTGAATTGGGTAAGCTAAAACGTCCGTAGTGTATGTGTGTGCATGGATGTTTCCCAGTGATGGGTTGCACCTGGAAAGGGCATCCGCTGCGTAAAACATATGCTGGATAAGTTGGCGGTTCATTCTGCTGTGGCGACCCCAGATTAATAAAGGGACTAAGCAGAAAAGAAAATGAATGAATATACCTAGGCATAGTTGAATAAACTCAAACATTGTTATATAAATCTCATTTGACAAAAGACCACAGGAAAATAAATGAATCTGAACACAACACAGACTGTTATGTAACACTCGGGATCATTAATATGCACACTCCAGCAACATCGATTGGCCACAGTGTTTCCTAGTAAGATAACAACAATGCTAAAATTGCTTTTAAAAGTTTAAAGAGCCCCTATTTTGCATTATAAATGGTCATATTTTGGTTTTGGGGGTCTCCAACAACAGGCTGATATGCACGCAAGGTCAATAAACACTTTCATTGTCTTATAATATGCATTTATTTTTACCTAATTATCCCAACGACTCCCATATGATTCGTTCAGTGATTCATTTGTTCCCAAACCCCTCCTTAGCACGAAGCTAATCTGCGCTGATTGGTCCGATGACCCAGTCTGTTGTGATTGGTCGACTTGGTTCAGCGCGAGACAGAGAAATGGCTATGAAGTAGCAGCCAGAGAGTATGTGAGAGCCCGATGCAGGAATGCAATAAAGCAATGCAGTTAAACACCAGCATATTACTCTACTCTTAACCCTAACCCCAAGTAATAACAATGACACACATTCATTATTAATCCACACAGTGGCAAAAGTTCAACTATTTTGAAAACTGACTGCGCAGCGCGTGTAAGGAACAGCTGATGGTGGCTATGGCAACAAACAGCAGAGGATCAGGAGCACAAAACGCATTTAAATCGGTAAAGGAAGAAGCACGCAGTGCGTTTTCAGCATGGTTTTGGACACAATATGTGAATAGCTTTAACTTCTAGTGAATAGATTTAACCTGAGAGATACAGTACAAGCACTGATCTATAATAGATAAGTGATTACAAGCCGTGCGGGGAGATTATAACTTCTAAAACACAATTAAACACACATTTTGCAAATTACAAAAATAGAGACAACAATTTTAATTACACTTACATGTTATGATCCGAAGGAAGTAGAAACTGTTCCATATGAACTGCAAAAGTTACTAAAAAAGTCCCATACATAATAGTATCTGCTGCTCCTTCCTTTAATAGCAAATAGCTGACGCATCCCGCGCTGAAGCGTAGGTTATTGTATTAAAAATCTGAAAAATGACAGGAACAAACACAGCACTAGTTTGGCTATACTGTGGTGTTGTTGTGAAAACTAACTTTAACCCTTTATTCCCCGCAGCCGAATCTCCATCAGTCAGTGATCGTTATCTTCGCGTCATGATCAGTCTCGTGATCCTCAGCGCTTCGCTAGTGTCTGAAGTCAAATGCGCGTTCACATTTTAACGGATATGGAAATACATATTTGGTGATGTACCGTATCGACGTAGACGCGTTCAAACAAAAGATCCGAACCCAACTCGATTCACTCATTTGACTCTGAGTCAACTATTTCGCTAAAGAATCAGTAGTTTTAAACACTGTGCACTTTCACATTTAAACGTCAGCTGGATGTTTTCATTCACTTAGAGCTGTGCTACACACTACATGGAAGCTCATTTTCAAAAACCCATAATAGGGGCTCTTTAACAATTTCAAAATCTGTAGAAAAAATAGATTCTGCGTTGAGAAAGCATAGAAGGTAATTTATTTTATTTATTTTTTTTAAACAGTTTGAAAGTTTAAAGGTGCCATAGAATGGAATTTTGCATATACTTATGGGCACAGTTGAATAATAAGAGTTCCATACATGGGAATGGCATACCATGAGCCTCAAACATTGTTTCCCTCTCCTTATATAAATCCCATATGCCAAAATACAAATACATAAACACACATATGTAAGTTTAACACAGCTAATTATATTGCCTATGGGACTCTTATTTTGAAAATGGGAGAGGCAGGACAGGAGCTTTGGGTAATGTTAATGCAGGATAATAATAGATAGCAGGCACCATCTCATCTCATCACAGCTCGTCTATAAATACTGAAAAGACTGATTATACCTTGAATATGCTTGGCATGTTATTTACATGATTTTAACATGCTTAATATATTGTTAAAATGGATTCATGCATTGAATGTTTAACAACTCACTAACACGAACTAGCATGCTACTAATATGTTTTAACATTTTGCTATAGCATACTAATATGTTTAGAAAATTGCTAACTTGAAGCTAGCATAATACATTTAACATGTCGCTAGCATTAATTAACATGCTGCTTAGATGAATTATAGGATCTCAGGGTCTTACTAACATGATTAGCAGTATTATTCTAATAATTCTATAAAATCTTAGCATTTTTAAGCACACAGCTAAAAAAGTTTAGCTGTTGTTAACATTTTATTACAATGCTAGCATTTTTGCTAGGTTAAATATTTTCTGAGTGAAGCACAACGTAATATACACTGAGAATAATATCTATTCCTTTCCTCCTTCCTTCTGATTATAATCATAAAAAGCATATTAATTAGAAGGCATGCTTGAGAAATAAATCTGGATATATTTGATTAAATACTTTATTCATAAAAAAAAAGTGTACACTTGACTTTCTGTCCCACTATTATACTAATTTTCTGACTAAAACTGATTTATAATATAAATATTTGCAATGGATTTTACCCCTCTTTTTTCTCATTTCAGTGCACAATATCTAATGTACTACATTCATAAAACAATCTGAATATTTATAGACAATAGTTATGATTAATCATTTCATATATCAGCTCAGTGTTTAAATGAGATTTCCAGATAGTATGACACCTTGGCTTTAGTTTCATTAAAACAGCTCAGGGCTGATGAGAACGACCTCTGCTAAGCTGTCCTTGCCTGATTTTCACATCACAGTCAAGATATTTTAAAAGATATTCAAATCTAGATAATGTGAAGCTAACCTTGCCCCTCAAACTTTCCTGCATTTTTAAAAGAGAATCTCTGTGACCCCACAATACATTAAAAAGGAGAAAGAAATCTCCCAGTAGACCAGTTAATCCAAAAGGTATTTAGCATGAATGTTTCTGATCTTTTCAAAGATCCACATGAAGGAGAAAATCCCTTTTAATTTATGTAATATATACACTTGTTCAGTCACAGAGATACAAGGTCACTTGTACTGTGAACAACTTAAATGTTTCAGAGAGGCCTCCCAATAAAAAAGAAGCTTCTTTTGAGTAATTTAAAGGGATAGATCACATTAAAATGATAACTTTGTAATCATTTACTCACTCTTGACTTCAAAAACCTGCAACCATTGATTTCCATAGTATTTGTTTTTCTTACAATAGATAGATAGATAGATAGATAGATAGATAGATAGATAGATAGACAGACAGACACACAACATCATAAGACCTTAATATTATGTTAGATTTAGGTTGTCAGCATCTAAGGGCAATGTTATTTTGACATCCACTAACAATGTGAAATGACGGTGACCAAAATCCAACGTCGAGCCAACATCTTAAACCAACATCATATTGAGGTCAAATACTGACATTTAATCATCAGTTATGGCAACCAAAATTTAATGTCATGTTAGATGTTGATATTTTGTTGTTCTTGTGTTGCATTGGAAAGTAACCAAAATGCAACGTCTGTCCGACATGTCGGCCTGATGTTGAGTTCTGACATCAAGCCGATTTTCATTTCTAAACAAAATGCAATGTACCATGATGTTGGAGTACAACATTAATCTGATGTCATGTTGACGTCTTGTGCCTGCCTGCCTGCTGGCTGGATAACTCAGATGTGATAAACCAGAGTTATGTTTTAATAGGGGGCAAATACTTTTTCACATATGGCTATTTTGGATGTTTCCCACTCAATAATAATAATAATAATACAAATAAAATAAAAACTTCATTTAAAAACTCCATGATGTGTTGACTTGTGTTAACATTAACTGATATATAAATTAGTTTGATGATCTGAAACATTAAAGTGTGACAAACATGAAAAAATAAAAAAACCAGTAAGAAATCAGATTTTTTCCACTTATTCATATATGCATCTAATTTGAATTTGCATAACCCAGTTTTTTTTATTATTTCCAGAAGATTCCCCACACATAAAGTATCTAATGATATAGTCTGTCAGAATTTAAATGCAATGTGGTGGGTCAACTACTCTTCAGGGTGGGCGAGAGGAAAAAGATCTAATCATAGCTTGTCTGTAGAAAAAAAAAAGCACGTCTACAGTGTAAGGTCCCTAGATAGTGATTCATTGCAAGAGACAAGTCATTATCTTTTCCAGATGTTCAACACCCTCACTCATGCAACAAAAAAAAAAAAAAATGAAGCGGTGTGACAAATGATGTTGGCTTGCAAGATTAATAACTACCAGATAAAAAATAATGGATTAATTATTATGATGGGGTTGACAGGGAAAGAAAAGATTTATACTCTGAATTAGAAAAATGAAAATCTAACAGATGTGTCAGCCATGATATAGAAGTGCTAAAATCATCGCCTGGAGCAAAACTGCATTGCTTGCACTTTTTTGTTCCATAGATGAAGGGATTTAATGAACGAATGAGATTTTTTTTTCTCCTAAAATTCCTTAGACAAAATAAAAGGAGTGAGACAAACTTTATATCTTTAAGTAACAGTAAAGAGCTGTGAACATCAATGGAGTTGTATAAAATAATTATTAGAACAATTACTAGCAAAACACAGTTGGTCAGGTGACAGCAATATGAGATAAGATAAGATATTTTAGGATATTTAAATATCTTTAATACTTCTAGAGCTTCGGAGATGAAAACTTTGGAAACAAAATAATTTCTAGACCTCGAACAAATATGTCTATGATAGTGCTTTGATAAACATAAGATACGTGTAGTTGCATTATTCAGTGCTTTACACCTCTCCAGTTACCACTTCTCCAGTTTAAAACTAGTTTTTACTCCACCTATTTAATAAAATATAGCGGGAATGTAATGAAGTAAAAAGAACAGTAGGCTACTTTCTTTTGGAAAACGATGAAGTTTCTGAAAATAATACAAAAAATAAATTAATTAAAAAGAAATACTTAGATGAAGCACAGATACTTTAAATCAATCAATCAATCAATCAATCAATCAATCAATCAATCAATCAATCAATCAATCAATCAATTAATCAATCAATCAATCAATCAATCAACCAACCAATAATTAATAAACAAATAAATAAACAAGGTAGTAATGTAAAATGCTTTGTTTTGTCCACATTGTTGCTGTGCAATTTAACAATTTGCTCATGGAGTCAAATTAATCCTAGAAAGTAACCATATACAGTATGACCTTAAAGACCTTACACATGTAAAATGGCAGGTCTATAATATGAATGTTGTATTAAAGATGTTTTAACTTGATAGAGGATACGTATATGTTTGCTGAGAGTGACAAAAGGCTGTAAAGGTAAGGTTACGTGTATTTATTGTGAGATGGTTTGAATGTGGCTTATGGCTAACCAACCTGAACCATGTAGTTGTGTTATAATGCTCAAAATCCATTAACATTAGAATAAGATTTATGTATGTTTATGCATACAGTATGTGCACGTTAATAATAAGGTGGAAATGTTCTTGTTCAAACAAAAAAAAATAAATAGATAAAAATATTAAATGCCATTCAAAATAAAAATAATTAAATCAATGATTGTTTGATATGAATGTTTTTTTTTTTTTTTAAATAATAGTAAGCGTAATAAGTATATTCACAACATATTTTGTAATTCATGTTCTTTTTTTTTTTTTTTTTTTTACACGTATACTTATGCTTATGCTTTTGAATTGCATTATGGGCCCTTGATCTTTCCTCCAACAAATTTTAACCTTGAAAAGTTCAAACAAATTTTTAATAGTTCCAAGTGATACTTTGACAAGGTTGGTGTTGTATATTACGCTACAAAATCCTTGTAATAAACTACTAGTAAATTTTCTTTTTTTTTTTTCAGACTTATTTCATTACATATTTCTTATACATTATATTATTTAAAACTGCTAAAATGTCAAAAAAAGTCACTTTGTTATATTGTAGAGTTTATTCTTTTAACATCAAAAGTCGACAGATTAGAGATCAAGCTCCCATAATGTAATTCAGACCATAAATAAATGGAAAACACTTGTGAATCACAGCGGGATGAACCGCCAACTTATCCAGCATATGTTTTACGCAGCGGATGCCCTTCCAGCTGCAACCCATCACTGGGAAACATTCATACACACTCATTCACACACATACACTACGGACAATTTTAGCTTACCCAATTCAACTATACCGCATGTCTTTGGATATGTGGGGGAAACCGGAGCACCCGGAGGAAACCCACGCGAACACGGGGAGAACATGCAAACTCCACACAGAAATGCCAACTGACCCAGCCGAGGCTCGAACCAGCGACCTTCTTGCTGTGAGGCGAACGTGCTACCCACTGCGCCACCGCGTCGCCCACAACCTAATTTAATCATTCTCTAAAAAAATATATGTCTTGTTGTAGTGTGCTACATTCGACTTGACTGAAAATCACTGCGTCTACGCTACAAGATACGAAACGACCCATAAAATGTCAAAATGAGTTTAAAGCTCAAATAATCAATTGTGCAAATGTGGAATTACCTTCCTATCGATTTCCATCAGTGTATCACACGCCGTGTTCACACAGCTCTTCAACAGGGGAGAGAAAACTACAGCTTTAGATGCTGTAATAGAAAGTCTCTCCTGTGAGAACTATAGGTTCCAGAGGAATTGAGAAGCACGTGTTGTGATTTATAAAGGGTCACCAAATGAGACACAGCAAGATTTGTTGTTCAACTTCTAAAACCAAGTAAAGGAAAGTATACATATGACAAGAAAATGTCACCCTAATGAATGTGAAAACACTGTGCAATGCAAATCACAACCAATGGAAGTGTGGGTGGCTTTTTTATTTTTACACTGCGATAAACAGCTGAATAGTTTAAAGAACAGTGCACATACAGTATCTTATACTGCATTTATTCTAAAATAATGTATGATGAAGTTTAATGTACAAGAGACAAGCATTGATGGCTGGATTTGTTGCTATAAACTGTAAAAGAACTAGCATTATAACACTTCCCAAGCATTTCCCAAGCAGCTCTTGTTTCTGTTAGCATCACAGTATAGCAACAAATGATGTTACACTCCAAAAATGAAGTTTGCTGTTTCTTCAAACTACTTATTTAAAATGAGCTGAAACAACACAATTCTTGCATTTTTTGGAGGGACAACTTAATTGTTTTATCTTCAATCCACTTTAATTTGTAAAAACTAATAAATTAGCTTAATTCGTTCATGTTGCACCAACATAAATTGATTGTTTGGAACCTGTAACTGTGGTCACACACAAAAAGTAAATCAAATATGTACACCTATATAAGTAACCCAAACAGTATTATATGTCTTGACACAAAAAAAAATAAAAATAAAATAAAAATACTACTCAAGGGAGGTTCGAACTTGGGTCCGCGGTGTCGCAACGCAACGTGCTGACCATTGAACATAATAACAAGTGTTAAATAAGATTTCGGGCACCAGACAAGTTAATAACTTGCCAAAAATAAATCTCAATTATATAATTAATTACCCAGGATAGCGAAAACAAAAATTAAACTAACCATCCGTTACATACCCTACATAAGAGTAATATAGAAACACAGAGAACAAGAAAATAGAATTCAGCTTAGAAATATTTAATGAACTAAATTAAATGGCAAGTTCAACTACAAGCAACAACAAAAAATAAAGTCAATATCCCACGATCATTAAAGAAATCCTTACGTTCATTTTAAGTAATACAAAACAAATTCCCTTAAAAAAACAACAACAACAAATAAACCAAACAAAAACTTTCAATTTTCTCAAATATAATAAAAATGAGGCGACGCGGTGGCGCAGTGGGTAGCACGTTCGCCTCACAGCAAGAAGGTCGCTGGTTTGAGCCTCGGCTGGGTCAGTTGGCATTTCTGTGTGGAGTTTGCATGTTCTCCTCGTGTTCGCGTGGGTTTCCTCCGGGTGCTCCGGTTTCCCCCACAAGTCCAAAGACATGCAGTATTGGGTAAGCTAAAATTGTCCGTAGTGTATGTGTGTGAATGAGTGTGTATGAATGTTTCCCAGTGATGGGTTGCAGCTGGAAGGGCATCCGCTGCGTAAAACATATGCTGGATAAGTTGGCGGTTCATCCCGCTGTGGCGACCCCAGATTAATAAAGGGACTAAGCCGAAAAGAAAATGAATGAATGAATGAATGAATGAATGAATAATAAAAATGAAAATAAGTGTTAGTTGGGTGATGAATGCATGTATGTGTGTGTATGCGTGAAACTGACCCAAGCAACTTGCAGTATGGTGGTTTAAGGAGGTTACATGTCAGCAGTTCAATGGCAGGTGATTTGTCAGTACGGACGGTGAGAAGTGACAGATTTGCAGCAGTTGTCCTCACACACCGTAACTTTGGCAGCATGACGATGAGAAAGGACTGGTACACGTCAGTAGTTACCAGCTAACTTGCAGTACGGTGGTTATGGAAGACAGTTCAATGTATTAACGTGAGCATCACCCGCATCTCTTCCTCAGCTTCCTCAGACCAATGCCCAGGCAGAGCCACACCCACAACGCTAACACAACTTCCCACACTGGAGGTCAGACTCTCTTCTCTCAAAATAAAAAAAAAAATATTTTATATAATTTCCCCTCATCGTAATTAGTCCTCAAATCCAATGGTGATGAAGTCATTTCGTAGAAGGCAGTGACGAAAGGAGTAAACACACAGAGGGCAGTACAGAAAGTTTCCGTATCGCCACAAACCCAACATTTTTTACTGTGTCGTTTGGTGCAGTAACATGCATTTAATGGCCAATGGCAGACAATCTTTAACACAAATCTATTAAATAGATTGTGCATATACAAAAATCAATGCATTTACACAATGTAACATACTTTACATTATTTAAAATAAGTATAAAGATCTAAAAGTATCATTTGATTGTGGAAAAAAAAAAAAAAAAATCTTCATTTTCACATCCACATGATTTAAATAGCACAACACTGATGACTGTTAAACAATAAAATTAGCCATGCACTGTTGTATTTACGAGAAGCAGAGGTCTAGACTCACACTTTTTAGATGTTTTGACCAAATCATGGCTTGAGAAGTAGAAGAAAATGGCAGCTTTATAGACTTATACCTACTGTCTCATAGATTTAGTGCATGTGAGTCTTTTTTATTGTTAGATGAAAATTAATGAGTGAAGTACTTCACCCTGTTAGTAAAGACAACAAACATTGATCATTAAAAACTCTGTAGACAAGTTAAAGCACAAACTATGCATTCTGACATTGATTGGTTTTATTTGATTTTTTCAACAGTTCTAAAGGCATTTAAAGAAACACTCCATTTTAATTTTTTTTTTTTTTTTTTTTTGAAAATAGGCTTATACTAAAATATTAAGCCAGTAATCAAAGTTTAATTTACCAATAAATGTTGATATTTTTTACATGGTTTAATTACCCCTATACAACTTTTAAGCCAATTGCATTTGGTGAAACTAGTTGTGCAGAAATTACATAGCTAAACTATGGTATAAATATTAATTTAACTAAATATTTAATTAAATTAATAAAAAATAAAATAAATAATTTAGTCAGTAAGCACTTAACAAATAGCGTGTGTATTTATGCTTTCAGTTCATTAGTATGTTTTTTCTAATTTCCTCAAACTATTACCACAGACTAAAAGCTATATCTCATTATCATGACAGAGAAGCAATTAAATGAGGAAAAACTTCTAAACCCCATTCTGTTTCCAAGCATTCTCACTGCTGAAAGTTCCAGAAGGCCATTGTATTTGAGAGGTGCCTATTTTTGACTGCCTGTGGCCAGAGTTGAGCGGATGGCGTGTCGGAGGGATTGCCCGTTGGTGTGAGTAAATAGAGAAATTCACATTCGATTCACTCAAGCAGAAGAGCTCTCCACAGTCAACCATATTGAATGATTTAGGATTCACTGCAATACCTTCTCAGTAATGAAGCAATTTTTTTGAGATTTCATAATCCCATGACAGACAAAGGAAATACATTCTCCATTCCCATTATTTCTATTCTCGCCAGCCCCGCTCTTGCAGAATTTATGTTCGATAATGAGGAATTTATTGCCTGCAAAAGGTCATGGCATATTTTTTACTGAGGCAGACGAAGCAGGTGAGAAGAGTTTTATTTAGTGATATGTGAACTTGAAATTATCTCATCTAAACTTCCAATATGTACCATGTTTACTATTTTCTTCAGAAAGTCAGTTTATTTATTTATTTTTTAAGTATATTCATCCTAAAGTAAATTTAATTTCATTGTTGTGCTGCAAGGGCAACTTCGTTCAAATGCAGTTTTCCGATTAATAATTATCTATCCAGTGGGCACCTTGATGTCAAAATGACAAAATAAATGAGGTATTTTGGACGTATTTTTGATGTCAAATAACTACCTTGATGTCAAAATGATACCAAATTGACATTGGCATCAAAAATCGACTACAGGACTGTCATTGATGTAACAAAAAACACATCAAAAATCGATCCTGTAATGGTTTTTTGATGTCAATGTTAGATGTCAATTAGATGTTATTTTGACATCAAGGTAATTCTAGGGATGCAACGTACATTTTTACATTTGGATTTAAAGCTTTCAGATGAACAAATTGAAAATACTTTTCTAGTCACTACATTGGTGATCAAAAGGGCATCAATGCGTGGATGTCTAATGAACATTAATGTTTTGACATCAAATTGATTTGCAATTTTGATAATTTTTGGACATTTTTTGATGTCATTTACATCTAGGTGCACACTGGGTAGGGTCGTCAATTGTTTTTTACAATAGGATTTCCTGCTTGCATTTTGAACTGTGTTGTGTGGATTTTTGTGTATCTACAAGATCAATAAAAATGACTGCAATTGGCTCAAATGATCATCGCTTCACACTCTTCACTCAGATTACTTACACAATTACACAGCCTCGGAAGCATTTGAAAGCAGTGTCTATAAAAAATGCAAATTTATTTGATGTCGATTGACTGCTTTGATGTCAAAATGACATAAAATTGACATCTAATATTGGCATCAAAGATTTATTACAGGACTGTCATTGGTGTAAAAAAAACACATAAAAAATCCATCATGTAATGTTTTTTTGAAGTGTTTTTTGACATCAATGTGAGATGTCAATTTGATGTTATTTTGACATCAAGGTAATTCACATGCATTATAGGGATGCAAAGTACATTTTTACATTTGGATTTGAAGCTTTCAGATGAACAAATTGAAAATACTTTCCGTGTCACTACATTGGTGATCAAAGGGCATCAATGTGTGGATGTCTAATGAACATTAATGTTTTGATATCAAATCGATTAGCATTTTTTGATCATTTTAGACATGTTTTTTGATGTCGGTTTAATATCAAGGTGCACACTAAGTAGGGTTGTCAATTGTTTTTTTACAATACTTGGATTTCTTGCTTGCAGCGGTTGTGTGGATTTTTAAACACTGCTGATTAACTATTGTGTCCATGAGATAAAAAAAAAAAAATGACTGCAATTGGCTCCAATGATCATCACTTCACACTCTTCACTAAGTACACACACACACACACACACACACACACACACACACACAC
>CAIGQV010019081.1:7221536-7239379 GCA_903798115.1 Danio jaintianensis | reverse complement strand
CACCCATTCACACACACACACACACACACACACACACACACACACACACAGCCTCTGAAGCATTTGAAAGTCATGTCTATCAAAATATGACCATGTCTCTGTGTAAGTGCTCGCCGAAGAGCATGTAGCAATGATCACTGGAGCCAATCACAGTCATATCTGTTGAACATGTGAACACAATAGCCAGCAATGTTTAAGAATCTGCTCAACAGTAATCAAATGTTAACGAGAAATGGATATAGTGTGGCACGATTAATCATAGGTGATTTTCAAGAGAATTGTTGTCACTTCTCCGTGAACTACTTTGCTGCTACATCTAAAAGCACATAAAAAATACCTCATTTACTAACATGTTTTTATTCCAAACTCACTTCATAACATCAGTGGAGTGTTCGACATAAATCATTCTGTTATATATGTATTTATTAGTCATGTTGAATCAATAAAAGCTGTTAAATCATCACCTCTTTTTGATTTCCTTTGTCTCTTTGTATTTATTTGAAATTTTTGGACAAGAGCGCCCTCTGGCTTTCGGAGATTTCCCTGACAAGATGTGCATGAGTGTAGCTCACAGATGTGGTTTAGTTCTTCAGAATGGGCATTTATTTTTAAGGTTATTAAACTTAGCACACCCTTGAGATGCATCCACTCTTCATCAGTTTATTGGTCAACTCACAAATGGGATTTTACTTAAAGTGACATGTTCCCACATCCCAATGTTTTAAAGTACACCAAATGGAATTACATCACATTTAAACATTCCAACATGTTTACATTTAGAAATGAAACCTCCATTGAATTACAAAATATATTACGATATTATGATTATTATCCACAATTCATTCATTCATTCATTTTCCTTCAGCTTAGTCCCTTTATTAATCAGGGGTCGCCACAGCGGAATGAACTGCTAACTTATCCAGCATATGTTTTACGCAGCGGATGCCCTTCTAGCTGCAACCCATCACTGGGAAAATATCCACAATATATTATGAATTAAATCACTAAGGAATTAATTATAAACAAATATGCAAAACGTCTTACAATGAGAATCACAACTTTTGCTATATCACAATTTTGATTTCATTTTGATTAACCCTAAATGGATGTTTTTAAAATGTCAGTACCAATTGTTACTGAAGTCAGTACTTTTGACAATCCTAGAAGTAATCGTTGTCTTTCTGAGTGAGTATTTGAATTGTTCATTCAACCTATTTATTTATTTATTTATTTATTTATTTATTTATTTATTTATTTAATGGATTCAGGCCAAATTTTGAGAGATGTATAATAATAATAATAATAATAATAATAATAATAATAATAATAATAGTAAAATTTGTGCTTTGCCCTTTTGATTTCACAACAATGACATCCGGAGGACTGAATTATTATTATTACTATTATTATTATTATTATTATTATTATAAAAACAATTCCTTTATTGTCTTTATATAAACAAAAACACAGCCTGGCATTCATAATACTGCATTTTTGTTTTATTTCATTGTTGTTATACAATTACACTTTTGATCAACGTTTAGTCCACTGAACTGGTTTTAAAAAAACAATATTGCATTCGCACTTGTGATGTTTGTCTTGTTTATCAAAAACACTGCTGTCTTCTAGCTATAAAGAAATTCAAATGAGATTTTCAGAACAACAACATTCACTTGCTTCTGTGATGTTGCTTCAATATTGAATGTTTTTAATTTATCGCATTTATTTAACAAAGTTTACCCATCTGCTTGCATAATGGCTGGTGAAATGGATCAGTGCCTTCAGGGTGACGTTTTTAATTCTTAGCATCGATTCTTCTGTCCATAGTCATTGGACCCAAGAGAATCACAGTTAATCTTTTGACCTGAGGCTTTGCAAGTGCAGCCGAACTGCTCGTTTCTATTTTTAGCATATTAGTAATGAGGAAAAATACAAATTAAAAGTAAATAACCAAATAAAGAAAGAAAGAAAAATTGACATGTAGTATTGAACTTCAATATTATGTTGCATATAGCTGAATCAATACACTGTTGCAATTATGGTTATTATGTCAAGCTTTTTACAGATTGTGATGCTTGAAAGAAAATACACTTTTACTAAGTATTAAATCTAAAACTATTGTTTATTGATATTATTTATTTATTTATTTATATAAAAACAATACATTTTTAAAGAGAAAGCTTTTATAGCTGGAGTATTGAGTTATTGGTATATTTCAAATACACGGTTATGTGGTTAATAATACCATGATAATACTATACTGTTCATTACATTGCCAGCAATCAGCATGTATATACAAGTGCAGATTGTAATACATTTATTTTTATTTATTAATTTTAAAAACAATTATAATTAATTTTAAAAAGATTGATTGACAAATTATATCTCAGATTTAATAAAAAAAATATATACACTCACCAGCCACTTTATTAGGTACACCTTACTAGTACCGGGTTGGACCCCCTTTTGCCTTCAGAACTGCCTTAATCCTTCGAGGCATAGATTCAACAAGGTACTGGAAATATTCATCAGAGATTTTGGTCCATATTGACCTGATAGCATCACGCAGTTGCTGCAGATTTGTCAGCTGCACATCCATGACGCTAATCTCTCGTTCAACCACATCCAAAAGGTGCTCAATTGGATTGAGACCTGGTGACTGTGGAGGCCATTTGAGTACAGTGAACTCATTGTCATGTTCAAGAAACCAGTCTGAGATGATTCGCACTTTATGACATGGAGCGTTATCCTGCTGGAAGTAGCCATCAGAAGATGGGTACACTGTGGTCATAAAGGGATGGACATGGTCAGCAGCAATACTCAGGTAGGCTGTGGCATTGACACGATGCTCAATTGGTACTATTGGGCCACTAGACCAGCCCGTCTGGCACCAACAACCATGCCACGTTCAAAGTCACTTAAATCACCATTCTTCCCCATTCTGATGCTCGGTTTGAACTGCAGCAGTTCGTCTTGACCATGTCTACATGCCTAAATGCGTTGAGTTGCTGCCATGTGATTGACTGATTAGATATTTGCGTTTACGAGCAGGTGTACCTAATAAAGCGGCCAGTAAATGTATATTTATTTGTGTTTTAGATTGACACAAGTGTGAGTAAATGAGTTAAAATGCTGCTGCTCCTGACACCACACACAATTAAATATTTTTGATTGGCCACAGTGTCATATTGTGCCACATTTTCAGGTTCACTGTTGTCAGACAATTTACTTGATGGAAACCTGACTTGTCGTGGTGCTCTTGGTAGGGTTTGTGTTAAAGAAGCGAGCTAGTCATTAACTGATGAGCGTGTTTCTCTTTTGTCATGCATAATTCAATCACTGAATTATCATTCATAATTATTACCACTTTGTTTTTATTGTTGCTGCTGTCTGGCATGGCAAACAAATAATAATATCTAACCAAATGTTAATGAAAGCAAAATGCATTGTAATGTGGCAAATCATATGAATATTCGCCTAGATTCATTATTCAATTGCTGATCTGTGTCAGTGAAGTAATGCATTGATGATCTGCCAATCAAAATCATATCTTTGATAATATTATATGAAAATGTATTGTATGCCTAACATTTTTCTTTTTTTATGATCTGATGTGATATGAAGTATCACCAGGAGACAACGATATAATATTTTATTATTAAATTTTTTCACTCTAAAAGTGCCTTTAGCTATTAATATGTATTTTATGAATCACCAAGGACCATAATATCAGCTAAAAATCTTCATGTTCTACTTAAGAAAAAAACAAAGTCACCTACAGTACATCTTGGATTCCTTTAATGATGTTTTAATATTTTACCGAGAATCAAGAGTGGTTAATGGCTTCACTTTTCACATGTTTAGCTATTGTGTGTTAGGTTTTGGTTTTTTGTAAAGCAAAAAATAGGTCCACAGGAAATGTAAAACAATCTAATAAAATACCAATATTAATTTAAAAAATAATAATAATAAAAAAAAATTATATATATATATATATATATATATATATATATATATATATATATATTCATTCATTTTCTTTTCAGCTTAGTCCCTTTATTAATCTGGGGTCGCCACAGCGGGATGAACCGCCAACTTATCCAGCATATGTTTTACGCAGCGGATGCCCTTCCAGCCACAACCCATCTCTGGGAAACATCCATACACACCCATTCACACACACACACTACGGACAATTTTTTTATTTATATATATATATATATATATAATTATTTAATTTTTTTTATAATGATGCCACTGTTCCCTTTTTTCCCTTTTAGTTTTGTTAATGTTGGATAAGTCAATGATCAGAAACAATTTTTTTTTAACACATGTATTAATTCATTTGTTTGTTAATTCTTTTGTTCATTCATTTAATGATTGATTGATTCAGTATTTCCCAATTAATTTTTTTTTTTGAGAGTCTTATTTGTCTTATTTTGGCTAGAATAAAAGCATTTTTTTTATTTATTTTTTTTACAAATTTTAAGGTCAATATTATCAGAGATGGGCAGTAATTATGATACATGTATTTCAAATACGTATATAAAATACAAAATAGTATTTTGTAATTTGTATTTGATAGGGTTGATGAAAATGGCTTAATATTTTGTATCAAAATACTTTAGTGTCTTGTATTTTTGTAGTTTCAAAATACTGTAAAATACTTTGCAAGAAGTCTACAGTATATGCTGACATCTAAAAAAAAAATGCAGCCTCTGATTTGTGCTTTCTCAGTTATTTGCTGAGGCTTGGGAACAGAACAGACAATTTATTTATTTTTAAGAAGGTGGTCAATGCTTGGAGTATGGATGGAGATTATACTTAAAGAAAGTAACAGACAAATGGTGGAGTATATTCAAGAGCAAGTCAACAATCATTGATTAGTATAGTATAGTATACTGTACTGTAGAAAATAGCATACTGTGCAATGCTAAGACCAGATATATATAATGGCTATAGTGTACAATTCAGCATCTTTGCTTAAGAAATGAAATGGAATAAAATCTCAATCCTTAAGAACAGGATGCAGAGCATTCAGATTATCATCAGTCTCAGTGCTGCAGGTGGAAATGCAGAGGACCTTTAGAAATAATAATAAAGAAACTTGAAGATGGTGAACTGGTGTTTTTTAGGAGGGTAAACTGAGACCCTTTCAGTTAAATAAGAACTGAAAAAATCTTCGGAGTATTATTATACTGTAGAAATAATTGATGGATTGCTGATGTAGATGCCAAGAAATTAGACAAACAGCATTAAAAATAATAATACTTACAATACTTAATTGGCTGTTTCAAATGCCAGTAGCTGATCTGCAGGTGCACTGTATAGTTAATTAATGAAGATGAAAGACGTCTATCTAAAGATGTCAAAATGTCACTGTGGTGAGGGGGCGGGGCCGAGAGCCGTGGGAACTGAATGAGGCCGGCGCGTAAGTGGATACACCTGTGGCACACACTGGACTCGAATCCCACGGAAGGAGCTCTGGACTATAAGAGGAGGAACGATAGCAGAGGAAGCTGAGAGAGGTCCAGGCCTGGACACGTATGTTTTACTTTTACTTTCAGTTTAATAATAAATTATTTAAAAGTTTGTCGGTTCTCCGCCTCCTTCTTCCTGATGGCCAGGCGGCCATCAAAGCCTTTATTACAGTCACAATATATGAAATACAAATATTTAGTAATACTCCAGTCTATACAGACAGGTCAAAAACTCCCGACACCAACAGCAGCAGGATATATATGAAGAACTTATTTGCAAAAACAGATATTTCTGTAATTTTGAGATATCATATTTTTATGTTGTGCATTGAAGCATTCAATTCAATTAAATTATTCAAAAATTGAATTAAATGGGCCAGGGGTGTCAAATTTAGTCCCTGGAGGGCCGCAGCCCTGCAGAATTTAGTTCTGCCAGGACCGTGATTTGAACCAGCAATCAGCAAGTCCAACTCACTAATCATTAGGTCACAACTTCCCCCTGTAGGTGAACGAGGTGGCAGAGAAAAGGTGTTGCTATCAAACATTGTTTACTTCACTGAGTCAGTTTAATGGTGAAGGGACTGATTGAATATGCCTATCCATGGAAGGTCTGCGAAGAAATTTCATGCTCCCTTTTAAAAGTATTTTGCAGTATTTTCAAAATACAAAAATACAGTATTTTATTTTGATACATTTGTGGCTTTTGTAGTTTATTTTGATACACTTAAAATTGATGTATTTGGTATTTTATTTTGAAACACATTTCAATCTATTTCTGCCCATCCCTGAATATTATTAGCCCGCTTAAGCAATATATATATATTTTTTTTATTGACTGCAGAACAAACCATTGTTATAAAGGGGCTTGCCTAATTACCCTAACTTGCTTAGTTAACCTACATTAGTTAAGCATTTAAATTGCACTTTAAGCTAAATACTAGTATTATAGTGCACAGGTGTCAAACTCAATTCCTGGAGGGCCGCAGCCCTGCAGAGTTTAGTTCCAGCCTTAGTTCAAAACACCTATCTGTAGGTATCAAACAAGCCTAAAGCATTCAATTAGTTTGATCAGGTGTGTTTAATTAGGGTTGGAACTAAACTGTGAGCTCCGGCCCTCCAGGAACTGAGTTTGACACCCCTGATCTAGTGCATATCTAAAAAATATTATTACACACCCACATATTTACAATTATAGCATTTTAAATCATTTGTGATTCACAGACCAAACGTGTACAGCTTAATTAGCAACTGAAATTAAATGTTATCGTTTTGATATGGGTAATTTTTGTCTTAAAGTTCAAGAGGGGAACTATTTTTGTGCATATATTGTAAAAGGCTTATGAAAAGAAATGAGTTTGAAATATTACAAAAAATTCATTCATTCATTTATTTTTGGCTTAGTCCCTTAATTAATCTGGGGTTTCCACAGCGGAATGAACCGCCAACTTATCCAGCATATGTTTCACGCAGCGGATGCCCTTCCAGCTGCAACCCATCACTGGGAAACACCCATGCACTCTTATTCACACACACACACACACACACACACACACACACACACACACACATACACACTACGGACAATTTAGCTTACCCAATTCACCTATAGCGCATGTGTTTGGACTTGTGGGGGAAACCGGAGCACCCGGAGGAAACCAACGTGAACATGGGGAGAACATGCAAACTCCACACAGAAATGCCAACTGACCCAGTCGAGGCTCGAACCAGCGACCTTCTTGCTGTGAGGCAACAGCGCTACCCACTTCGCCACCGCGCCACCTCTACAACAAAATACAAAAAACAAAGTTATTTTTCTCAATTGTTATGTTGTTTGCATTACCACAGCCAAAAAGATCACAACAATTTAAATTAAAATGACAATGAATGTCCATAAGCATGCACAAGGTCAAACATAGACATCTCAACTGGTCAGTTCAATCATGTGTATCTTAGAAGAGTCCAGCTGTCAGGAAACATCCATTTGACATATGACAAAACCCAACCCAAACACATAAATGGCACCTGACATGCTAGTTAAGGACTTTTAAAAGTGAATTGTTGGCTGACAGGGAAGTCATTTGCTTTCAGTCTCATAGACTGCCTATTTAATCAGGCCTCAATCCCTTAGAGACATAATAAATGGTGCTGCCAAGTTTCATAAATGAAGGATCAATTGTAATTGATTTCATAGTCCAATACATTTATTAAAGTGACACCCATTTATGCATTTGCTTACTTGTTTTCTCAATCAGGCTCCCGGTTTGCAGTTCTCCGGAGATGAAGCCCCGAGTGCTGACTAACCACACACTCCATTAGCAAAGTCAGGCAAAGAATTTCATTACAATAAAATAATTGTAGCAAACTGACAAGACAACGAGGAAGGGGGGCGGCAGTTCATTTTTCACGTCGGTTTTCTTGAATAGCTGCATAATTTGCTAAGCGTGTGATGTGTGTTAGTGTGCGCTCGACAGGCAGTTAAGGAATGGGATTTCCTTTAAGAGCTGAATAAATTAGTTTCAGGTTGTCGGCGGCTGTCACAGGCCCGCTGATTCCCCGTCGCAGATGAACCCTGTCACTCACGCATGCTTGGGGAAGCCGCTGGTGATTATTTCATCCCAGCGTTGCTCCTGCCTGTCCACTTCAATCATGGTGGATACACACTTCATGACGTGATGAAGGTTTTGGTAAAAAAAAAAAAAAGGGTAATAAATATATATAAAGGATATATAAATATACAGTATATAATATACTGTATATAAACATTTATATATAAACAAAAAGACAACAGTAATGTCATTATACATTTAAAAATATTAGTTTGTGTTATTAATTAATTAGTGTTAATTAGTTTCAATATTTTGTGATTCACAAGTGTTTTCCCTTTATTTACAATTGTGAACTGCATTATGGGACCTTGATATTTGGTCCTAAGGTGTTTTGAATTATGTATTACAGTGATGAAAGATTGTTTTTATTGGACCCACTGGAGCCATGTTTTAGTTTAAGTCTACTACTTCTTGGCTACAGTCAGTTTCTGTTGCATATTATTAGTTACTAAAGACAATGGCTACTAAAAAGTTACCAAAGACAATGTCTATCAATCATGCTTAATCCTCATCCTTTTCTCTATTCCTCATGTGTAAATTGACCTGATGATCCATAAATATTATACCTTATAATTTGTGCACATTTTGGTGATTTTTATTTTATTTATTTCTAAATCATTTTGGCCATATGCATAGAACATTCATAAGTTAGCAGGATAATGTCCAGTGTGACTGTATTTTCAATTTCATATGGTTATTATAAAACTGCAGTATGCAGATTTTGCCCCTTTTTGATATCATAGGTATAGAGACAGATCACATTTAGGACATAGCCACACCTCGGGGGAAAACAATCCAAACTGCTTCATCATTTACACATTTTTCACCATGTTGTTTTAATAGTAAATGCATTTGTACCCATTTGTGAGACCATGGGCATGGTGGTCTGAAAAGGAAGTTGGTTAAGGCACAACACTGGCATGTCGCTGTTTTGAGCCAACTGAAATGAACTGCACCATTGACCAACTAAAAGTTGGTCTAATGCCAATGGCAACGTTTTTTATTTATTTTTTATTTAAAGACCACATTATTGATAGGCAGGTCCAAAATGAGAGTACACATTGCTTATTACACACACAGGGATGCGCAGCAGCACAGAAATATATTTAAATATATGCTGACATGCTGACCAGCGGCACCCCTGCGCCAGTTCTACCTATTAAAGTTTATTAAAATGTTAATGACAACAGAACATGGGTTGCTCTACAAATATATTTTTTATTATGGAAAGAATAAAAGCAAAAAAGTGCACTTACTAAAAAATACTGACAGTTTTTATTTAGCCCACTCCACAATTCACACATTACTGTCTGGCTAGTTTGTGTCCTCTACTTATATGCTAAAAAGGCAATAATGGTCCAACATTCCTGACCATTATCACCAATAAAGCCTAGAAAAATAAAGCATCAGTATATTGTAAACCGATAGGGGCCATGGCCTCTCTTTTTGGTTTTAACAAACTTATCCCTCAAGTTTTTCTAAACTTTTTAACAAAGAATTCTACCTTTCCCACTGCTGTTGCAATTTATAGCCAAGAATTATTGGCCATCTGGTTAGTCCTATGATCACGCATGGACGGAACATAAAGATGTCTGTACAATCTCTTCAAAGTGATATGAATATTGAACTCAAATAAAATGTGGTGCGCACAAACTATTCGTTCGAGTCTTAAAAAAATTTGTGCCAGCCGAAATCACATAGAGCAAACACCGCGATGACGTCACAATCGCTGCGTGCACTTAAGTGAACTAGCAAAGGCGTAGAGTATAAATAACCCTTAATACTGTAATGAGAGTTAGCTTGCATGTAGCTGCAATTATCAGGAAAAAATTTCTAAATTTGGCCATTAAAATAAAGTGTAACCACTTAAAATGTAGTAAAAAAAAATAATACAAATATTATCCGCCACTGACCATAAACTAAATGAGACTGAAAACTCATAAAAGTGTGTTCAACTTCATGTAAAGGTACTCAGCCCCTATACAGCATCTGATTTAAAGTGTAATTTGAAAATATCATCATGAGGAAAACCCAATAATTTATCTACCTGACACATTCTATTGAAGCACTGCAAAAACATATATAAAATAGAGCTAATATTTGAGAGCAAGTGCTCTGATGACATAGCTATTTCATCAGTGGCCCTATCATTTTAAGTTTTTACGTACTTTGTGCAGATTTTGCCACTGCCTTTTTAATTCATTTATTTTTAAACAGGGTGCCTTGAGCAATGCCTTAAGTCCACAGCTGTCCTTCAAAGCAGTCTAGGATTTTACTGAGCATCGCAGTTCCTTATGCCCATCAAATCAAGAATGATGTGATGAGGATTGCCAAAACCGATCCTCATGAAAATTCAGTAAATTAGTCTAGTGAAAGCGTCAACTGTGATATCCCGAGATGCCCTCTGGTGAGATTTGATTGAATCATTTATATTGATACTGGTTGAAAAAAAGTGGTTGAGAGTCTGGCAAGATTAGTTCTATGTTTCTAACATCATATGAGAAGAAAACCGATTACAGCGATTGATGAGGCCAAAGCCAATCAGTAGCAAGCTGGCTCACAGATTAGAATCCATGCATAATAGCAGCGAGTATGAATATATGAATACGCTATGCACTGTTTTCTTCCTTCAGTCCCCACTAAATATATTCCGTTACAACATTCACCCTGAATAATAGCCAGTCATTATGGCCTGGAGCACTGCTTTTGTGTGCGCTGTGTTTAGAAGAGCCTATTTTTATCGCCATGGAAAAGAAGCTTCATCATATTTGATTTTGAGTTTTCCTGCATGTGCAGACTGCTAAGGACAATCAAAGGCAGAGGAATGCAGAGAAACAAAAAAGTAGTTGATGATCAAGTAAAAGCAGGAAGAGAGAGACGTTTAAAATTACAATGTAGGAAATGCTTTTCAAAATCACCGCCCCATTTCTCTCCTTTGGAGCCCATGTAATTAATGAACTCCTCAACGGTGGGAGTTTAATGATGGCAGACGCAGTGTCGCTCGTGTGATTAATTGCTGCCGAGGTGAGGTCACTGCTTTGCTTTACAACTGTGGCCATTAGAAACAACTGTATTCACATTTGTGCATTGTTTGGAGCTGTGCGTGCCAGCGTGAGCCAAGAAACAAAGAGAGATAGAGACAGGGGGAAGAAGAGACAGAAGCAGAAAAAAAACAACAACACTTTTGCAATCATTTATTAATTGTCAGTGTTACTTTTGACTGTGGAACATGCAACGTAGGCTCATTCTGAAAATGTAGCCCTATATACATTTCTGTAGATTGCAAATTATGTAGCCAGAAGTACGTATGGTTGCATTTTGTCTTTAAAACGAAGCTACGGGGCAGTATGACGCCATTCCTTTTCGTGCTTACCAGCTAACCGCTTACCTCTGTATAGACAGCTTTCCCGCTGTTACCAGTTTGTCCAGTTAGCTCGCCATGTACGTCAGCGGACTTGAGACCAGAGAGGAGTTGACCACGACGACAAGATTCGAGTTCGGTAAAGAACGGTTCCAGAAAGTGGGTAAGACAAAAACAGAAGCCAAAAAATAAAACAAAGTAAATAACAGGGTGAGAATGTGGTAAAATCTGAAAACGTGGTAAAAATCAGGCGAGGGCTTTTCTTTTTCTGGATTTCGAAACCTGACGTGTTTCCACAGTTAGCACGGTTCGTTTGGCACATGTGAATCCAGGAATCACGCTCGGATCCGCGCCAAATCAATCGGTCTGAGATCGCCTGAATGAGGTGGTCTCCGCTCGATTGAAACGAACTCTGGAGCGGATTGATTGTAATGACAAAGCAATACGATCCAACGAACTAATGAACCAGGCTATAGCACAGTGTATTATGGATATGTAATAGGCATATATGGCTATATAAATGAGAATTATGAGCAGGGCGGGATGTCATTCCTACCGGTAAAAGTGTGTTTCATGTCAAATATGAAAGTGAAAGCATGCTGAACTATTAACAAGAGCTGTTTAGGAAAATTGACCGAACTGCAGTCTTGGTTTATCTGTTATTTCACTCTATAATGTAAAGCCTATAATGCATAATTCTAGCTATATATGAGAAAGTCTTACCTCTGATTTATATTTGGGGTGTCAAAATCAAAGCGCAGCTTTTCGCTTATAATGTCTTATTGTTCATCGTCATAAATTAAAATAAGGACGCATGACAGCTGAGCGGGACTCTGAAAAATAAACCCTGAAACTCTGACCAATGTGACGAGAGTTTACTCGCATGTGACTTGTTTTCGCTATTTTGGTCCATTTAAGACTTTGCCGTGTGAAAGTGAACCGCACCAAAAACAAAGTGCAATTTTGTAACCATTTTAATCCCTGTTTCAGAACAAAACAATCGATCTACAGGTGTGAAAGCACCCTTACACTAGACTTATTTTACATCTTGTAATAAGGCAGCATAATAGGTCAGCTTTAAGATTGTGCAGGGAGACTTGAGAAATAAAAACTACATTGTCTTGTTAGGCAACGATTTCTTGTTAAAGTCAATATCTCCTATTAATTAAACATAATTGTTTGATCATCATTGTTGGGTAAAGATACTTTTAAAAGTAATATTGCAATCTTGAGTCACTTTTTTAAAGTAAATGTTCTACTGAATTACTTATGTTGAAATATAAATTTATATAACCTAGTTTCAAATTAACAGTGATGTATATATAACTCCAAAGCTATGTTCTTTAGTTTTTAATGATATAATTTCATTCAAAACTCTAGTACTCAGGGTGTAGAGACACTTTTTGCTTTTCGAGCACTGGCTGAGCCAAAGTCTCTGAGCAGGGTCCCAACGACTGTGCCTTTGTCTTTGGGTGATACTTTCAAGCTGGTCAGGGCAGGTGAAACCTTAGGATCTATTAAAGATGTCCCTCCTAAAACATATAATAGACAGAACGACTCTGTCCCAAATCAGACTTGTGTTAGACATGCAGACTCATTTAGACTTGCTAGACTCATGTTAGAGTCATGTGGACCTCTTGAAGATGCTGTTTGACTGCAGAAGGACCAACACGTCTCAATAAAGAATTCTGCTTATAACGAGTCTCCTGGTTTGGGTTCTCAATTTTGCAACACTTATTAAGGAAAGTAATGTGAAAGTTTCACATTGCTTTCAATTATTAGTATTAATATTAGTATTATTATTAAGATAGGCTTAAGATTGCAATAAACTACTTTTAAAAGTGACTTTTCCCAACATGGGTGATCAAACTAACAACGGAATACTGGTATGGTAATATTAGCTTAATAGTGCAATATATGTTTTTTTTTTGTCACCCATGTATGACTAGCATTTTCTGTTCTTTTTTAGCCATAATTGGCACAATAAAACTAAATGTTCACCCCTCACGTGGTGAATAAGCAACTGTGACGAATGATTGTCTGTAACGCATTGAGGTAGGAAGAGGGATATTTTACTGCTGAAATTCAGACTGTGTTGGAAATGCAGCATTGTACTCATCATGTACTGTTTTTGGTAAATACAACCTTAAAGAGTTTGATAATTCCATTAAAGTACACCAGATTTTGGTACTCTAATGAATCTTCCAGAACCTAGCACTCAAACTATGACATGAAAGTAACATTTAGCACCAATGTATTGACCGTATTTGCAGCAATTCTGATTCAGACATTTTTGGGGAAAAATTGCGAGCACAGTTGACAGTGACAGGATATGCAAATAGCACAATTAGAGACCTCAGTTCATTCTAAGTGAGTTTCCTTTTGAGATAAACCAAAAACACTGTTAGAAATACAAAAGAGAGTTAAAATTCCCGTTGATTCTTGTAGTTTGAAGTCAAACTTCTGCCAAAGCAGTACCACAATTCATTAATGCTCTGATCGTGTAGTAAATGACGTCTGATGACTGATAACCCTAAATGCAGTCAGGTCTTATCTGTGTCTGTTGCTCTAATCGGAGCTGATCCAGGAATTTGCTACATGCAGGTAATCCGGGCCGTGTCACTGATAACACTGAAGCTCAGAGTCAGTGAAATACATGTTCTTATCATCATGCAAATTAAAGCAATGGAGAACAGACTCTTTTTATATCGTGGCGTGGTCTAAACCGGTGATGGGTTAATGCTCCTGTGTGTTAACACAAAGGGATAAATACTTGTGAGTGACACATCTATCTTGATATTAACACTGAAGTCATTATAAATTCAAAGTAGTTTTGGTAGGACTAGGTAGGCTGTTAAGGTTACTAACATTTATGTTTGACATTTATGATTTTTATAGGTTAACTGGTTGATGTTACTGGCTAACATGAAGCATGTAGATGAGAAAATATGCAGTGACTACACCATCTGACAGCTAAAAAACAAAGCTATATCAAATAAATCTCAAATATTTAATTATGCTGTACTATAATTCATAATGCTGATTCTTTTTGAATGGGCATTATATGACCTACGTCCTAACTATAGTTAGCCTAACTAAGAAAATAGATAAGTATAGCCTAATGTTGACACTTTGATGCTTGATGAATGGCTGGATGAATGAATGGACTTAGGGGACATTCTACCAGAAACGTACATTATCTGTCCCTGAAATAAAAATAGAAATACAGTGAATAAAAAGTATTTCATCCCAAAAATGTCTAAAATGGACTGATGGTTGATTTCTGTGAGTTGTTCTGTAAAGGAATATGTCATTCATTTGGTTCTCAGATCTTTTTTTTTTTTACTTTATTGAAAATACTTCACAAACGTACAAGCCCTGTCATTATCCTTGTCCTCAGCCCAATTGAACCTACAGCTTTAATAGTTTTGTTATGCTAAATTTAGAAAAATGCTATTTAGAAAAAAACAACAACTTCAGAAATAGCAAGTTTAAGTGGTTATCATTCACATCAATTGATTAAAAACATGAAATTATAAATAAAATATACAAATAAATACTACAAATATATAATGCAAATGAATTTACAATTGCCCCCATGTTTCTGTCATTTGCATTAAATTTAACATAAATTAAATACACCTTTAAGGCTATGACTCGGAAGTGACATCATTTGATGGAGGAGAAGCTGACAGTGATCAAGCATGCGTTCTATCATTGAATTCTATGATTTTATGCTTGTTTTTATATGATTTATTTGAGGACGACAAGCTTAAGTCAGGCCCTGTCACATTTTTTATAAGTGAAAATGTACATTTCTGGTAGAATGTCCCTTACATTAACATGACTTACCATGTTGCTAACATCTTTTTATCATGCATTTTTCGTTAACATGAATTAGCATACTTCTAATGTGAATTATAGTGTTGCGAAAATGTTTTAACAAGAATGAGCATGTTGCTAGCATAAATTAACATCCCATTAGCATGTTTTAACTAACAATTAACATCTTGCTAGTATGTTTCTAACATCCATTAACTTCTTTTCTAAAGAAAATGTAGCAAAAAATGTTTTATCGTGAATGAGCAGGTTGCTAGCATACATTAGGATGCCATTAGCATGTTACAACCAGCAATTAACATGTTGCTAGTATGTTTCTAACATCCATTAGCTTCTTTCTAACTCTTTACTTTTTTTCAACAACGTGTTGTTAGCAAAAAAAATAGCATTCTGCTCTTTGACAAATAATCTTGACAAGCAAATTCGTGTGACTTTGTCAAGCCACATGGATTTGTATATTGGTAGCATGACATAAAATGTTGCAAGCATGTTTCTGGGATGTTTTTATACTGCTTCCATGAAATAATAGCATGCGCTAACATTACTAGCAGGAAGTAGAATGTTGCTAGCATGATTTTAATTAACATGCTTCTAGCAAGAAAAAGCATGTTGCTAGCATAGATTAACATGTCATTTGCATTTTGCTAACAAGCAGGGATGCTGCTATAGTATGTTTTAGCGTAATTACCATGTAAGAACAACGTTCATTTCCATGTTGCTATCAATAATTACTGTAGCATATTAGCATATTTCTATCATGAGTATCCATGTTATCATGAACTAGTACTTTACTAGCATATTCTAACACACATTAACACATTTTTGTCATGACAATTTAATGCTGTTAGTATTAATTAACATGAATTAGCATGTATGCAAGTTAAATGTTCTGTATGATGTAATGTTTGAACGTTTACAGCCCAGTCCAGGGAATGTATCCAAGCTTTGAGTCGTTTTTAGGAAAAATGCATCTTCTCCCTTTTCTCTGTTTAGTGTACCAATCCAGTAAAAACAAGTTGTACTTCTAATTGAAAATGACACGAACACCATTTTAAATGTTTAATAGAGGAAACTTGCTTGGTTTGGAGCACCATATTAAAGTGGTTTATAAATAAACAAGGAGCTAAATAAAGACCAAAAAAGAAGTGCCATGATTAATTCGTCGCCTTAAAAGTGTGACTATATCTAGCACACATTTTGGCAAGGTCACTAATGCAAAGTTCTTGTAGTATCATCGGCCAATCAGTATTGTCCTGATATAACACTAGAGAGAGCAGATTTCTGGGCTGCTTCTTGGGCAACAGCCATTGTGATCAGTGGGAATGTTAGCAGTTAACTTTCGCCAACTTTCTTGGGCATATCATCTACTACCCACAGTCCATTCACTAATAATTTAAAGCATTAAATTATTAGTCAATAAAATAGCCAAAATCAGAGTACATAAAAAAATTTACTCAGAAATAAATGGACTGATATTATGATAAATACTGGATTTGAGAAATTATCTACACAATCTCAGCATCCCTACATCGTTTTTGCACATTAGTATTACATACATAATAGTACATAATAGCTATTTGCTGAAGGTGCTACATGCCATATTTCAATACTTATCTACTAGTTGGTTATTTGGAATGGAGTACCATCTGTGATTGGTGACTTTACCATTGTCAGATGGTCTATTCTTGTCTAAAAGCCAATGCTGCACTGACAGATGCCGACCATCAGTGTGTTACCATTGTCACCCCATGTTGCCGTTGGTTGGCATTTGTTTCTGCCATGTTGAATCGGCATTTGTCGGGTTTTGGAATGTCTCAGAGGGGACATGCTGTAATCTGGTGAATAATGACTTTGATTCGTGTCTGCCAGTGCAGTGTAAATTAGCCTTAAGTGGGCGGTTCCTGGCCAGAGTATAAAAGACTTTTTGATTGTTGTCTGTCAGGCTGTTTGAAATGTTCCCAGCTATAAGCCATGCAACACTGTGGGATCCCAGCTGCCATTAATGCCAATAACAATAAAGACCTGTTAGAACAGACTTTGCGAGAAGACTCCTCCAGAGTTTTACATCATGGATCTATGAGATGTCTGTTGACAAGCCAACATTCGCAAGCAGAATTAAGATTATTAATTTAAAGATTATAAATTCGAATGATCAATTTAGCTAGAAATTGGACCATGTATACTGTACATGGCTTCATGAAAATAGATAATGGTTCTTTTTCTTTTTTAATATTGTATCAGGTGGTATGCCTCGAGATCCTTTAACGCACAGCAATCCATTAATTACACACCCACGCACACCCCCACACACACACATATGCACGCACGCACACGTTTGTTTTTGTGAATTGTGGGGACATTACATAGGTTCCCATTGTTTTTATACTGAGGACATCAGCAGTGTTCTCATATTTCACAACCTTCTTGTAATACCTGTGTCATACCTATGTCATTATACAAATTTGTGTCCTTATATGTCACAAAAACATGTACACACACACCATAAAAAAGTGAGTAAACCCCTTACCCATTTTAAACTGAAACATTTAAGTTGAA
>CAIGQV010019081.1:7179333-7201536 GCA_903798115.1 Danio jaintianensis | reverse complement strand
TGCAGTAAAAAGAAAAACAGATAATAAGGTTATGCTACTGGACAAACGTCCATAATGACTATTCACTGAGACTGTGATTACCACTTGAGCCATATAGCAGGTAAAACTCAGCTGGAGGTCACGGCCAAGAGTACAATATGAGACCAGTGTCAACACTTTTAATGAGTGCTTGTTGAGTTGCTTAAAATAACGTGCGCTTTTCATGTGGTTTTAGCTTTGTTCGTTAACATCAAAATAAGGCAAGTTCTTTAAAGTAAGACATAAGATTTAAAATTGTTACAAAGTGCACTTACATTTGTTAAGAAATATGTCAGGAACGTGTACTTTCTTTAAGCCGTCTGTTTCATACATATATGATGATATATTTAAAAAAATGTGATGTACATAACAAATGCAGGTTTATTTCAGTTAAAGGGGTGGTCCACTATGATGTCATATTTTAAACTTTAGTTCATGTGTGATGTAGCTGAGTGAACATAAACAATATCTCTGAATGTAAGATGTTCAAAGTTCAATGCAAAGGGAGACATTGGCTTTTACGGAGTTAGCTTAGCAAAGCCTACAGCGAACGAAATTTAGGGAATGCAAAAAAATACATCCAGGTTAGTCAGATCACAAACGCTTCAGGTTACATGCATTCACCACGCGCATACACCCTGAGCAGCGAAGGAGCGTGGCCAGAGGCGATGTAATGTTATAGCAGAGAAAGCTAAAATGCTGTCCAAATGCTGCTATTTCCACAGAGCTTGTTCTGTTTCTGTATTTGGGCTTCCAAAGGACATGACACAAAGAGAGAAGTGCTTGCAATTTAATTTTAATTATGTTACAGAGAATTATAAAAATATATAGCTAGCATTTGACAAAGGACATTTTCCAGAATCTCTCCCAGTTCAGTGCTGGATTCGGCTAAACACTCAAAGAAGGAACAGCTCATAATAGAAGAAGCCTTGGATTTTATTTGTTAAAATTGATCTAATGCATGCATAATTTGTAGCGTTAACGGTATGTTGTAGCAAGGAGGTAAACAAGGATTTAAACAACGAAAAAAGTTGTTTGGCACTGTTAACAATTTAGCTACAAATTCATACTTATTAGTCAAACCGCTGTAAACACCCACAATCTTCACCAGCGCTGCAGTGTCTCTCTATGCAGCCGCTTTCTGTGCATTCTACATCTCAAATAACAAACTTTCAAATAACAAAGGTTCATCCTTTTCAATTTCTGTCTGATTCAAGCTCAAACTGATACGGCTAACAGCTACTCTGACTAACAGTATTTACACAACAGAAGCAAAGCGCATGCTTGTGGAGGCGTAGCGCTTTTCCTGGTGACGTGGAGCCGATCCGCGGATCACAGCACATTATGTTAGCTGACCAATCAGAGCCTCTTGAGGGCGGGCCTTTCGGAGGAACTAGGAAATATGACAGTCGTTTTCATGTTAGCAAAGTAGCTGTATATAATCAAAGTAAGATATATGAAAAAATAACGTTATTTTCTAAAAATGAAGCATGAGCACACATTGCTTTGCATCGTATAAACACAACCACCCCTTTAAAAGGAACATTTATTATGAACTTCCATATTTAATGCTTGACTTTTCTCTAGTTACTTTGTGTATTTAGACCAACAGAAAATGTAACGTTACTATTTTCTTGGTCACTATGGCTACTACTCTAATTGGTCAGTTTTGAGCCAAATGCAATGTCTAATCTGATTCATTGATGCTAAACTAAAAATCATCCCACCAGACTCAGAGATTGGCTGAATGGATTCAGAAATGGTAAAACTCAACAGTTTAACTCTAGGAAAGTTGTAAAATTAACCTATTTCCAAAAAAAGTGGAGAGTTCATTAAACACTCCTCATTTTTACACTCAAAAAATGACTTTTGATGCTTGTTCAAACTACTTATGAGTCGAAAAAAAACACAATTCTTTTGTGTTTTTTGGGGGGTCAATTTGATTGTTTTATGTTCAATCAATGTTACATTTGTAAAAATGATTAAGTTAACTTAATTGATTTGTGTTGGGACAGCTAAAAAGTAATTGGACGGAATCCAGCATTTTTTACAGTGTACAACAGTATGGAATATATATATATATATTTTTTTATTTTATATTACACTTTAGGGGGAAAAAAAAGGTATGAATTTGAATGATGTGAACTAAAGCCAATCATATTAATAATTAATGAACTATTTATTCTACCCTCTAATCAAACCAGAATCTCTAGCTCAAGCAGGCTTTAAAAGTACCTGTTTCGTATTTTATTAAATCTGCACGTTCAGTGACTTATCAGAAATAATCTGAATGCTTCAAGCATTTGATGTAGCAAATGCATTTTCATCTGCAAAACTTTTTGGCGAGTCAAAGACATTCAAAAATAGACTATATTTGCACTTTAATCTCAAAGGCTCGTTCTGTTAAAACGAGATCAGAATGTGACGTGTCATTTGACTGTTTTCCTCAGATAGATCCACTTTAATGCAGCAATTTTTGAATGACTCATAATTTGTTTATGCAGTGTGATGACACTGTGCACTCTCTTTACTAAATACTACATTTATCTAAAAAAAAAATGTTCCTCTTACAAAGTGATTGCGTGCAGTATGTGTTATGAGTTGTAGAAAGGCAGTGTTAGTTTGCTATTAATCTTCATCCTTTCTTACTTTAATGCATTGACTTTATTCATGTGGCTCTGGGTTGCTTATGGAAATGTAATCACTCACATTAAGACTATAACAAGAGCTTTTAAGACCTTCATCAAACAGAGTTTGGTCTGTGTTGGCATTCATGGCAGCTCAACCTACACATTGGCTCCATTCCAAACTGCAGTGAGCTACCTAGCTAAAGAGAATTTGTGATGCAAAGGCTGCTCCTTAAGGTAAACAGAAAAATGATGGTGGCTTTTAATGATCTGAGTGCAGACTAAATGATTTACAGACTTCCTATTTGGATTATTCCTGTTTGGAGTTGGTTTCTGTGGTTACTCATTTAGTTCCCCAGTGGGCATCGTGATGTCAAAATGACAAAACATGTCAAAAATGCAAATCACTTTGAAGTCGCTTGACTACATTGATGTCAAAACAACATCAAATTGACATCTAACATTCATTCATTCATTCATTCATTCATTTTCCTTCAGCTTAGTCCCTTGTTTATCAGGGGTCTCCACAGCGGAATTAACCACCAACTATTCCGGCATATGTTTTACACAGTGGATGCTCTTCCAGCCGCAAGCCAGTACTGGGAAAGATATCTAACATTAGCGTAAAAAAAAAAAAATCAAGAATAAATTACAAGAGTATCCTGTAATTGATTTTTGATGTGTTTTACACCAATTTCAGATGTCAATTTAATGTCATTTTGACATCAAGCCAGTTTACGTGCATTGTAAGGATACAAAATCCAGAGTAAATTGTAATTTGGAATTGAAGCTTTCAGATAGATAAAAGTTTTATTATATATTAATACTTTTTGTGTCATTACTTTGATTATCAAAAGAGCATCAATGTACTGTATGGATGTCAAATGGATGTCAAGGTTTTGATATAAAATCTCTTTGCACTTTTCTGTGTTTTTTGTTGTAGCTTTGACATCAAGGTCATTTTCTCTTTCCTTCAGATCAAATTTATCATTTTGGTGGACTATCTTTATTCATTCATTCATTCATTCATTCATTCATTCATTCATTCATTCATTCATTCATTTTCCTTTGGCTTAGTCTCTATTTAAGGGGTCGCCACAGCGAATAAACCGCCAACTATTTCAGCATATGTTTTACGTAGTGGATGCCCTTCCAACCGCAACCCAGTACTGGAAAACACCCATACACTCTCACATTCACACACACACACTCATACAATACATGCAAACATGCGAACTCCACACAGAAATGTCAACTGGTCCAGCCGGGACTCGAACCAGCGACCTTCTTACTGTGAGGCGACAGTGCTAACCATTGAGCCACCGTGCCACCCAAACCATCTGTATTTTGTCACAAAATAAACTTAACATCTGAAAAAAAAGATCCCAGTCTCTTCATCATTGTCAGCTCTGCCTTATCAAAATACTGGACTCAAAGGTTAACGTGACTCTTCCAGCTGCTCACCTTCTCCTCCTCACCCAGGATTATCGCTCCCTCAGAGGACCACACTTCAGTGGTTTTAAACCTCAATCACAGCAGAGCTGGAACTGGTTGCCAAGTCTCTCCAGAAAGAGGTGCTTATCCAGTTCACTCCTAAAATTAAGCCCCATAAAGTTGGTAAGACACCTGGTCCTCTCCCTGGTTGTGTGCTAACAAAAACTTAATAACATTAACAGTGATGATATATAGTATTGAACGTTACTTGAATGCATTGTCAAAAGCATAGTTAATGTTATTTGCAGCCCAGGGTCACTGGAAATACGTGCCTCAGCCTACATTTTTGCAAAACGTAAAATGAATTTCTCCGGGTACCTTTCATTGCACATTTCAGATGGCAAATCCACTAGAGAGTGCTGTCCACATATTTTGTGACTCTGAAATACATTACTTATAAGATGTTTTGTTTTACATTTTTGTATGGCTTGTGATACAGATAAACTCACAGACCAGTGAACCACTGACCTAAACCCTTCCCTAAACCAAATGTTTAAAGTGTTTTTAATAGCAAACTGTGTAACATGAACAAACAATGAACAAACAAATTGTATGTATGAAAGTATGAAAATACAGTCATTCATTGTTAGTTGATGTTAACTCACAGTACAGTAACTAATGCTAACAAGCATGAATTTGGTTTTTAATAATACATTAATGTTGAACTATGATGAATAAATGCTGTACAAGTATTGTTCATAATTAGTTCATATTACCAAATACACTAACTAATATTAACTAATGTGCGACCAAGTAGCCTAGTGTACTCCATGCTCCTACATTTACTTTAAAAAGTGTCACCTTTTATTTCAAAGCATGAGGTCATCTTGGCTCTTAGTAAATTTATTTTTATTATTTTTATTTTTTAAACCGTGCAGCATTTGGAACAGAGTCAGTGTTTTATGTCCATCACCCCAACAGCTGTACACGTGTGCTGCGGTGGGTCTATATTTCGTTGAGCGGATTACTCGACCATAATCCCGCTCTGAATTTACCCCCGCATAGCCAAGTGATGGCCACCCCTCCGCACAACACTAGTATCTACAGCTCTTTCGCCCAGGTATCCACACTTCCAAACCTCTGTTCAACTCCACGGGGCAGACATGGATTAGCCAGTCAAGGCTTTGAAGTCAGATTCACACACGCAGTCAATACACAGCAAGAGCCCCTCGGGATTAAAATCAGATCCACACCATGACGTTACTTTGGTAACTCAAAATAACAAGGAGCAGAAGCACTCAGAACTCGGAGAACACGAGGGGATTGAGACGAAACCTGTTAATGTGTGATCTTTTTTTTTAATGCTAGAAATACATTAGTACTGTACATATGAGCTGGTGCATTAATAATTAGCAAAGTGTGTGATGAAATACTGGGTTAGTTTAGTTCTTTTTAAGGCCATACTGCGTTTGGATCAGTTTTGACTTGGAGGAGACTCATGGGAATTTGCAGGCTATAACTTTTATGTGAACCTTTAAGCAAGTGATCAAACATTTAGTAAGTGTTTCATGAGAAAAATTATTAATTCATTAATTCATTTGTTTTATTCATTGTATTTATTTTAGGATAATTTACAATATATTTTTACAGTGATAAGAATTTAAAACCATAAAAAATAAATAAATATATAAATAAATAAACAAACAAATAAATAAATTATTTATTTATTTGATTATTTGTTTATTAAATGAATGAATGAACGAATGATTGAATATCAACCTTTTTACCATATCTAACAACTTTTTTCACCATATCTAACACAATTTTTAGGAATTATTTTGTTGAAAAACTTCCAACATTGGAGAAAAAAATAGATTGTTCAATGCCAAATAATTGCTCATATGCTACCATTTAATATGATAACAACATGGTATACTTCAAAACGTTTTTACATATATTCTGTATCCATAAATGAGCTGAGCAGAAAAAAAAATGGTTTAATTTAAAACTTATTTATTATGTGGGTATTCATAATGCACTGTAAAAAGCTATCCTATATGATCCAATCATTTTAAGTTTAGTTATATTTAATTATCCTGAAGGAAAACCAAAAAATAAAAAGATTTGAAATGAAATAACAACAACAAAAAATAAAATAAGTATCATTTCAAGTGTCAGTTGCATGTTATATACATACTGAAGGCATGGGTTTTCTGATGGATGTCCACTCCAGGATGGAGTTACACCTATAATCTGTCATGTCGTTATGATTATTAATAAAGTTGAATTTTTAAGGGCCTAGATTATATTATGACCTTAGTGTTATCCCTCTTCAGAGTAAATCTGGAATAATATGTGTGTGCCATTGCTTTTTCTGTATGCCAAATGATTGGTCAGAGGTCATGGAGACCTCTTGAGTGGACCTGGGCTCTTAAAGAATTGGAAACAACGGAGTTATTTGCCATTTTACGTGTTAAATCTTTTAAAGTAAATTCCTTTGGTATTATTTACATCCAAACTGGCAGTTTACATACAGTTTTTAACCAGTTTGATAAGACGTCTAAGAGTACACGAAACAGCCTTCAGTTTCAAACAGATTGTACTTTGTGTGTGTGTTCTATTCATTTGTGGATCTGTATTACTGGTCTGGGGTCAACTCTGAATACCCTAGTGACTGTCTGACTTTTGTATGCGACGTCCAAGTAATCATTGGAAGATATTGTTCGGAATTACGCTCACACACATGCACATGGAAATAAAAAAAAAAAAAAAGATTTAACCAATCAGGTTAAAACACCTATATGTATGACGCAGTTAATGACATTATGTGAGAGTATAATTGTTGTTGTTTTAAGATTGTAAGCAGAGTGGCCAACAAAAACTATGAGTGTTGAAGCTGGCTTCTGCTGATGAAACTGCAAACTATCTTCAGTAAACTTTCTTTTAATTGAATCTCTGACTCCGACTCTTCTTCATCTGACAGACTGGTCATTTTTGGGTTAAAACCGTCTGTTCCTCTACAATACACTATCAAGTTTAGAGGCAAAAATATTTATCAGATTTTCAAATTGTGTTACAATTGCAGTCTTTATTTTTGTATTTCAATATGAAGTGTTGGATCAAACTAACCATTGCTAAATGAACAATTACTTCACAATTAATAACACTAACACAATTAATAAATCTTACTGACCTCCACTATTAGTAGATATCACTAAAAATAGAGTTCAGCCACAGCAGCTTTCCGAACATTCATTCATTTTTTTTTTTCGGCTTAGTCCCTTTATTAATCTGGGGTCACCACAGCGGAATGAACCGCCAACTTATCCAGCATATGTTTTACGCAGCGGATGCTCTTCCAGCTGCAACCCATCACTGGGAAACATCCATACACACTCACTCATTCACACACATACACTACGGACAATTTAGCTTACCCAATTCACCTATACTGCATGTCTTTGGACTTGTGGGGGAAACTGGAGCACCCGGAGGAAACCCACGCGAACATGGGGAGAACATGCAAACTCCACACAGAAACGGCAACTGACCCAGCCAAGGCTCGAACCAGCGACCTTCTTGCTGTGAGGCGAACGTGCTACCCACTGCGCCACCGTGCAGCCCCTTTCCAAACATATTGCAGTATATTTTTTGTATGTTATTATGATGTATTTTAATGTTTTTTTATTTTGTATTTTAATATGTCATTTATTCAGAATTTTCACCAGTGTTGGATCAAACTAACCATTGCTAAATGCACACAATTTGGTTTACAGAGCACTGTGCACCAGAACAGCCCGACACAGAAACAGTTTCTTCCCTCAGGCAATCCATCTCATGAACACTTGAATGATAGTAATTATGGAACAAACATCACTACTTGCTATACACTTTTTATACACATAAACACTTATTCAACAACATATTTTACATGCTAATTTGCACATAACAGCTGCCATATAACGTTGTATATTGTAATATTCCTGTACATACACTTGTCAATTTGTATATTTGCATTCACTATTACTTTTATTTTTAAAATATATTTATTATCTGTTTTTTGTCCTGTCTTTGTAACTCTCTAATTCTGTTGCACTGTAGAAGCTCTGTCACGAAAACAAATTCCTCGTATGTGTGAACATACCTGGCAATAAAGCTCTTTCTGATTCTGATTCTGACAATTATAAATCTTACTGACCTGCACGTATTGTATATATTGCTAAAAATAAAGTTCAACCACAGCAGCTTTCCGAACATATTAGACAGAGACAGCTGTGATCTCACCACACTTTCTATATGACAATTCTGTGAATCCATAGCGTTTTAATGAGATCCATGTGTTTTCTTCACCAGTTAAAAATAAATTAGAAATATTCAGTAGGTCTTCTGGTTTGAATGAGTGCCAAAGCCGGCGTCTGTCTCTAAGGTCAACTTTGCTTTATTCCTTCTTAATTTCCCTCTTGTCCTGCAGTCATGTTCAGTCTCTTCTGGCTTGCTTTCATTGTCTGTGAATGCACAGATGTCAGCTGGTATTGACATAATCAGGAAAAGTGGCGCTGATGCAGTGACATTTGCGGTAATAGCATCCTGCTAATGTTCACATTCACGCCGGACCACATGGGACAAAGGACAAAACAGTACAAATATACACAGAGGCCATGAATTTGAGTGCACTCACACACACATACACACGCACGGGCCATGCACACGAACACACACTTCTTCAATCCAGAAGTTTGAAGTAATGAGCTGACGATAAGTTGGGATGGGCAATAATAATTAATAATACATCATTTTTATTATTATTATTATTATTATTATTATTATTATTATTATTTTATCACACACACGTTAAATAAATGAAAAACTGGTACAAAATATTATTATTATTATTATTATTATAACACACACAAACGCACTATATATAAAATGGTAAAATTATTATTATTATTATTACTATTAACATTAAATATATGTATCATTTCAAATGAAAAAGATTTAAATATCTACACAAACCTATAAATAAATTCATGATTGTAAAATATGAATACTGTAAATAAGTGTGCACGTCCTATATTAGAATAAATAAATAAATAAATAAATACATAATATTGATTGGAGGGAGAGCTTCATCAGTTGAATGTTTATTTATTTACTTTTTTTTATTCATAACTATAAATGATAAAATCACATATTATAATTACATATTATAATTACAATTATGTATATTATTATATTGTATCATTCTCCCCTGTTAATAATCTTATTTTGAGTTTTCAGTCATCCTCATTTTATCTTTGACTTTTACACTCTCTATTTGAGTCCCGGGTGTTTCCGGTCACACGTTTCTCATGGTGTACACTGTGAAACTCGTTGTCTTTCATGTAATTACTTTCAGCTATAATAAGATTGTGTCCTGCCTCCAGCTGTGCTGTGTGTTTTGTGCAGCTAATATTATGTAAATGTATAAATTAATCGCCATTGTCCTTAGCAGGAGCTTGTTTGTATTTTCAGTTTGTCATGCTGGGCTGAGAAATGCAGGAGATTAAAGACTGACATATTATAAATGCAGCTTATGTTTACTAGAGCTAGTTATCCCATTTGTTATTCTAGACATTTCATACCCGTATGTCTTTAAAAAGTCTTGTCTTCTGAAGGCAAGTGATCATTTCCATCATTATAGCAGGGAAAACAAACGATATACAGTTTATTCTACGCACAGCATGCGACACCATTTGGGAACCTCGCATCAGGCTATGGCACGCTTTTCAGCTATAAACAGCAAACCAATTATAGTGTAGTGTTAGAAACATAAAACAATGTAACATAAAAAATAAATATAAAACAAAATGATTTAACTATTTGCCTAAAGCTTTCACTGAAATACTTTTGAGAACATATGGTGTCCAAATGCATGAAACTTTCAAAACAACCCTGCAAGTTTCAATTAAAACCAATATAATTTCCATTATAACTGTTAAAACCAGAACATCTGTCATAGTTTCTATTCTCATTCATTCTATTTCATGGTGATTGGTCAGTCGGAAGATTCCAAAGCATGTTTTCCCTTGATAAAAACCGCTGAACTAATAACAATAATGAATATGAATTGCATTGAAAAGTGAATTTGTTTACATTCATATGCTTGTCTGTCAGGCCTCTGTTTAAAGCCATTCTATCTTAAACAACTGATAAGCCTGCATGATGGGTTTTATTCTGTGATAACAACCGCCAGGATGTACTTTATTCCTTACATATCACATGGCTGTCTGGAATACTTGTTCCTGATTCTGCTTCACGTTGGGTTGCTGATAAGCCTGTCAGTCTTTATGTAAGGGATAAAGTAATATTTCTCAACCATAATCACATTATTATTATTATTATTATTAGAAGTAGTAGTAGTAGTAGTAGTATTATTGAAATGCTAAGCTAACAGAAACGAAAACAGTTCAATGGAGGATACAACATAGTAACAAGATGGCACCGAACAGTCAAAAACAATGTGACAAACAGTCAAAAAGCAGTGTGACAGACAAACATATATAGATGTAAACATATTTACTGGTGATCAAGATGATTTAAATTACCGGGATGAGCTTTTGTTATTAGTTTCAGCAGTTTCTATCTGGAAATAACATAATAATGTCAATCATAAACAAGTAATCTAGACAGCCATGCGATAAAACATGATAGCACGTGTTAAAACATATAAATGCTATATATGTGATAAAACAGCAGTATGCTAAATCATGTGACAAAATGCTAGAAATGTAGCCTAAACATATAAATGTGTTAAAACATATAAATGCTATATATGTGATAAAACAGCAGTATGCTAAATCATGTGACAAAATGCTAAGTTGTAAAAAATGTTAGAAACATGCTGGCTGTTGTAAAAACATGATAGCAAATATGCTAAAACATAAATGCTACATATGTGATAAAACAGCAGTATGCTAAATCATGTGACAAAATGCTAGCAATGTAGCCTACTACAGCGTGCTATTTGTGTGCTAAAAAAATGTTAGAAACATGCCGGCAGTTGTAAAAACAGCAGTATGTTAAATCATGTGACAAAATGCTAAGTTGTAAAAAATGTTAGAAACATGCTGGCTGTTGTAAAAACATGATAGTAAATATGCTAAAAAAACAAATGCTACATATGTGATAAAACAGCAGAATGGTAAATCATGTGACAAAATGCTAGCAATGTAGGCCTACTACAGCATGCTACTGTGCGCTAAAAATGTTAGAAACATGCTGGCTTGATAGCAAATGTGTTAAAACATATAAATACTACATCACAGTATGCTAATCATGTAACAAAATGCTAGCAATGTACTACAGTGTGCTATTGAGTGCTAAACATATTAGAAACATGCTGGCAGTTGTAAAAACTTGATAGCAAATGTGTAAAAATATATAAATGCTACATGTGATAAAACAGCAGTATGCTAATCATGTGACAAAATGCTAGCAATGTACTACACCGTGCTATTGGTGTGCTAAAAATGTTAGAAACATGCTGGCAGTTGTAAAAACATGATAGCAAATGTGCTAAAACAAATGCTATATGTGATAAAACAACAGTATGATAAATATGTGACAAAATGCTAGCAATGTACTACAGTGTGCTATTTGTGTGCTAAAAATGTTAGAAACATGCTGCCAGTTCTTAAAAAAAAAAAAGTTGTGTGGCTGTGATGTTAGAAAAGTGGTAACACCCTAAAACATACAGCTAATCGCTAGAAACATGCTACCTTGCTACCTATGAGACAATGCATGTTAGCACTGTTAAATAATGTATTTACTGCAAGCTGTGCTATCATGCTAGAAACACACTTTGTCATAAAACATAGTCAAATGCTACATCTGCTTCCATGCTAGCCACCTGACAAAACATATGCTAACAGGGTTAAATTTCAATACAACATGCTATCTGTATGCTACAACATACTAGCAGTGTGCTAAATCATTGTGGCAATGTGATAATACATGCTAGATCTTGGCAGAAAGATGCTATGCCTACGTAGCAATACAAATGTACTGTAAATAATGGTAGAGACATTGCATACTATGTGAAAATATAATAGTGAACTAATTCTTACTAGGAATATGCTACCTATATGACAAAATGCTAATGGTTTTGCTAGCTAAAATCCAATGTATTGTCAATTATTTTGAAACTTTTGTGTTATTAACATTGTTTACTAATCAAATTCTTAGTTTTTGAATTAACTAATCACAAGAGAGGACAAAGAGTTGTCTAATGTACTGTAGCTATAATTTTATTAAGCCTAAGTGTTACAATCTTGTAAACTTAAGCGAGACATTCATGTTGTGGACAGTCTTTGTTTCTAATAGAGAAGCAGGTCTAGTCTGAATAAAACATTGAATCTGCCAGGCTTTGCCATGTAAATGCATGCTAATTTATGTGTGAGTGATGTGCAGATGTTGAGCTGATCGGTTGTAGAGGGGCAAGGGGATGTGATTTCTCTTCCATGTTCATTTGTCATCATCAGTGTTTTTCACAGGGTGGTCAGGGAATGATCTGAACCCTCTGCATACATATGGCTTGCATGTACATGCTGAGCTCAGATCTTTCCATTGAAATACACTGGATAAATAACTGTTTTAGCCATTCCGTAAAAGTACTAATTCAGTTTGTGTTAAAAAAAGAAATATATAGAGTAAAATACAGAAGAAGCCATGATGATTTAGCATCCGCAATAATGTGCACAGATTAGCATGGCTAATGTTTTGCTGACAGTTACATTAAGTGATTCACTTATTAAATGTAGAGCTGCAGAAATATCCTTTTGCAAAATGCATTTTTAAACAGAAAACAGACATTTTAGCATGGTTTCTGATTGATCATGTGACACTGAAGCCTGGATGGCTCCTGAAATGTGGGCTATTTATTTATTGATATTTTGTATCATCATATAATTCATTACATAAATTATGTATATTTATATGAACATATTCCCATATAAAGCAATGCTAATGTGATCAAGCAATCCTAGGACCTTTGAGGGAATGTGCAGTATTGTTCAAACATAAACAGGTGTCTGTCGCTCTCATGTGGTAGTGATAGGTAACGCAAGCACTTTCCATCAGCCACTTCTGGTAAACAGCCTGTAGAGCAGGGGTGTCAAAACTTAGTACTCTGCACTGTCTTGAAAAACTTCAACTCCAATTAACCTGATAATTAGGGTCTTACTGGTCATAGCCGATATCCTAAATCACCCCCCATATACCCTCATTCATTGTTCCCAACATTAGTTCACTAATATAGTCCACTTAAGGAGTGAATAAAAACAAGTAAGTGAATTCGAGCACTGAGTGCACTAAAAAGCATGCCATTTTCTTTTGATAAATCCCTCTGACAGATATTTTCTTGGTCAGACCCTTAAATTTTGATTTAACACAGACTTTTAAGGTCTTTACTCACTGAATTATGAAATTTTCGTATGCATTTTTTTCATATTTGCATCCAAAAAATATCACACACAAAAAAATCTTGCAGACTCATGCATAATAATTAATCCGTTGCGAACAAATGGTAAACAACTTGCTATAAAAAGCCTTAGCAAGCTGTCTAAAAGTAATGAAACAAAGTATTTTGATTTCTGTCTTCTATACAAATGTTCATTGAATAACTAAATAACTTATTTAAAAACTTACACTGATAGGATTTCGTTGTTACTGTGGGTGCCATTTTGTGGTCATAAATGGAAATGAATTAATTGTGAGAATTCTACTAGTGCATTATGAGTATTCTCTAGCCATTGAGTGAACATTGATTAAACACTCGTTATTGAGGTGCATTATCGTATTGATTGAGTCTACTTTAACGTCCACTATGGTTATAGACACAACTACAAATGGCTGCTCTTTTAAATAGTGCACTATTCATTTAAGGGTACAGGGGTGATTTCGGATATAGCAATATACTAGAAGCTAGTGTATTTAGGGTAGTTGGACCTATACTGAACAGGACAGTGTACATCCAAGACCAAGTGTGGACACTGCTGCTATATAGTGCTTTATTTGTTTGTATGTTTGCTTGTTTAGACCAATCCAGAAGTTTGCATCTCCCTGATTTCCTTTACAAAAAAAATATCAATAAAACAATTAGAAATTTCCAGTAACTTTTAGATAATTACAGAAAATATATTCAATTCCAGTGTACTGTATATAATTGTTTTACTGTTCATCACAATAACCTACAGAAAGTGGGGTAATGTATTTTGTATGTAATGTAATGTAATGTTAAACGCAGACCTAGTACACACATGCCACTCATTTTTGGATTTGGCCTACAAAATACGTCATCCCTAATGCAGCGGCAGTGGGCCAAGAAGACAGAAATGAAATAGGAAATGGTAAAGTTGGATGTTGCTGAAAGTCAGAGTCAGTCTTCAGATTTTGGACAGTTTGAGTTGACAAATTTAGCACAAAAATCACAGGCCCAGATTCTGATTGTTCACATAAATGACCCAGTTGGATGAGTTCCCAGTTGCACCCAGTTGCACTTATGAGTTGTGGGGCAGTCGTGGCCTGGTGGTTAGAGTGTTGGACTCGTGATCCGAAGGTTGCTGGTTCGATACTCGGTACCAGCGGGAATTGGGGGTGGGGGGAGTGAATGACCAGCACTCTCCACCACCCTCAATACCACGACTGAGGTGAGTCCCTTGAGCAAGGCACCGTTCCCCCCAACTGCTCCCCGGGCGCCGCAGCATGGCTGCCCACTGCTCCGGGTGTGTGTTCACGGTATGTGTGTGTTCACTAACTGTGTGTGTGCACTTGGATGGGTTAAATGCAGAGCACAAATTCCAAGTATGGGACACCATACTTGGCCACACTACACTTCACTTCACTTCACTTCACTTCAAACGTGCTTCGTATTTGGAGCCAATTTCAGAACGCATGCTGTTTGAGGCAATGAGTTTGTTGTGTTCAAAATGATTGAAAGTCTGCTAGTGTATGATCCTGTTGCGTGATGCCAAGTTTTTTTCCCACTGTATTTATTTACAAAGCAAATAGTAAGTAAAAGATGCCAAGTGTTTCAAAGCATGCTTGGATTCATGTAGTGTACTTCACCCCTTAAGAGGCCATATTGATGCTTTGTGAAATGTCCATGTATAAAATCAGCAACAAAGCTCATTACTGTTGTGTCTTAATCTGCTTGATATTCTGATAAATTAGCTTAAATGGTCTACTTTTTTTTTTTTCATCAGATCATTTAATCCCAAAAATGCTGTGATTCAAACCCTTGAAGACCAATATTTATGGAGTAAATTTTGATAGTAATGGCTGTGATATCGGATTGGCCTTTCTATGAGGCACAAACTAACATTATTTGCCTGCTCCACTATGCGCCAGCATTAACCCTTGTGTGCTGTTGGGGATGTTTTAATCCACTCAGGTGATTTTGAGTCTTAATTCGGCCACAATGTTTTATGTATTTTAGCAAATGGAATGGCTTTTGGTAACAAATCTTATTTTGTCATTTGGGAAAATGCTTTGGAACTTAAAAAAAACCTCAACAATACACTCTGGGCAAAGTTACTACCCTTTCATTATGTTAGTGGCTGTTTTTGCCACTTGATCATCAGTTGCAGTGCAAAAAAGCTTAGTTTCAGGCTTTTATATGGAGTATAGTGTGTGTGTATGTGAGTCTAATAGAAACCTTTGCACACTTACCCTGACATGTTTAAGAAAATAAAAAAATGAGAACCTCAGCTCAAAACATATTAAACGTAGTCAGTGTATTTATGCACACACTATAATTAGCTGTTTTACTCCATGGAACTTCCTATAAAAGCCAGAAACTTTTTTTTGCCCAGGCCTATCTAAAAGGTTAATGGTGCCAACTGATGATCAACAGTAAACATTACAAATTTTACCTCTACCCAACAGGGAAAACCACCAACAATTAAGAATGCATGATTATATGGTGTCATGGGTTTGCAATCAAAAAATGTCGTTAATGGAAATGTCATCAATGGGGCAAAAGCAGCCACTAACAAAACAAAAGGGTAGTCAATTTAAACAATACGCAAGAGTAAATGTTAATGTTAATATATTTTTACACTACTTTCACATCTGAATTCATTCTCCACCTTTCCTGCAGAAACAAAAAAAGTCTGGGCTTTTTGGGGGAACTGCATGCTGGTCTTGTTATATTCACCAAGGGTCTCATTGCACTTATGAGAAGTCTTATACTAGCCATGCATCTTTCATCATTCTGTCCAACTACCCATTCATTGCTGCTTCAGACTTGTTGCTGTGAGTGCTGCGATCACTTTGATAATATTTGCTTGCTAGAATACTTGTGTCTGTAAAAGAAAAACTACATTTTTCCCAAGGGAAACAACTTGAGAGATATGTTAACACGATTTCACGATAATACAAACTGAAATATGATTACTGAAATGGAATGTAGACATAAAAGTTCAATCTTTGAATGTCAGTCTTCATGTGAGGATGGAAACCTGGCTTATATTTAAAATAATTCACAGTTCTGGGTCTACAAACATGCCAAAATTATGTACAGCCGAAAAGTGAAGTGGTGAACTGACCATTGCTAACTATAGCCTATTCTTATAATTCTCTAAAGTGTGTTTACTAAAAGTGATATTTTACCCAAAACTGAATATTCTGTAATTATTTACTCACCCTTCACTTTTTGCAAACCTGTTAGACTTGCCTTCTTCTGTTGAACACAATAGAAGATATCTCGAAGAAAGCTGGAAACCTGTAATGGTTGACTTACATAGTATTTGTTATTGTTTACTGGTTTTCAGTTTGCTTTAAAATAGCTTATTTTGTGTTCAGCGGAATAAAAAAAAGTCATAAAGGTTTGGTTTATCGTTGCGGTAAAGAAGGAGCTGAGCGGAAAGGAAAAGCTCTCGATTTACCGGTCAATCTACATTCCTACTCTCACCTATGGTCATGAGCTTTGGGTCATGACTGAAAGGACAAGATCTCAGATACAAGTGGCCGAAATGAGTTTCCTTCGCAGAGTGGCAGAGCGAACCCTTTTAAATAGGGTGAGGAGCTTTGTCACGCGGAAGGAGCTCGGAGTAGAGCTGCAGCTCCTCCACATTGAGAGAAGCCAGCTGAGGTGGCTCGGCCTTCCTGGACCCCTACCTAGGTAGGTGTTCCAGGCATGTCCAACTGGGAGGAGGCCTCGGGGAAGACCCAGGACACGCTGGAGGGATTATGTCTCTCGGCTGCGCTGGGAATGCCTCGGGATCCCCTGGAGGAGCTGGAGGAAGTGTCTGGGGAGAGAGAAGTCTGGGGTTCTTTCCTAAGACTGCTGCCCCCACGACCCAGATAAGCAAAATAAAATGAAATGAAGGTTTGGAATCACTTGAGGGTGACTAAATATTTAGTAAATTTTCATTGGGTGAACTAACACTTTAAGTGGTGATCTAGCCACTGGTTTTACCAGGGGTTGCCCAATCCTTCTCCTAGAGCAGTAGTTCTCAATCACGTGTCTGGAATTTAAACAAACATCTGATGTGAAGAGAGAAACATGCTAAATGTGCAGAGTGGTGGGGCATTAGGGCCAGGATTGAGAAACCCTGTCCTAGAGGAATGCTGGCCATACAGGCTTTAGCTCCAGCCAACCCCAACAAACATGGCTAGAAGTTTCTTTTTTTTATCATCTTGTTAAGATGTGTTTGGTTAGCGTAGGACCCTGTAGGACAGTGTCGTTCCACAAACATACTGTTAATTCTGTGAGATTTTAATATTGTTGTTTCCTGCACAAAACAACATCTTGTCAATAATAATAAAAAAAAAAAGATGCACCATGAATTACTCGCTCTTGAGGAGCGTCTGTCCTTCAAAACAGTTCAAACATTTGCCTAGAGGTTTCTAGGTTTCTTTCTTTCTTTTCTGGTTCAAGTGTCTTTAATCAATGAAGAAGCTGTGGCCTGTGTAGTGGCCCTTCAGGAACATGTTTGGACATCTCCGCTTTAGGCCCTGTCCACACGAACATGGGTATTTAAAAAAAAAAAAAAAAATCACACTTTTTCTACATGGTTTCGCTGTTTGTCTACACGAAAATGCAGTGTCAGGTGACTGAAACTGAAACTTTATGAAAACTCTGGGAATGATGAAGATTTTGTGTAATTGTGTCGACACTACAACTGGAGTTTTTGCCTTATGATGTCAGTGTGCGCACTGTTTTCTCCTTTCTGATTGGCCAACATGGCTGGGTTCACACCAAATGCGAAAGATGCAAATGAGGCAAAATTCAGGCAAACGCATCACAGATTTTGTGTCATTTGCCTGCGGGACGGTAATCCACCTGTTTTCATGTTTGCATTGATTTGTATGCAATTTTCTCGTGCAAATACTTAATTCCCCATTTGGTATGAACCCAGCATAAAAGTGCCATTATCGCACATTTGCATGTGATTAATCTTGAAGAATTACATTCTGGAATCTCCAACCAAAGATTTGTTTTAGTTTTCTTACTCTGTAGCCACATCTCCTACCTCACTCATGTTTTTTTTATTATTTTTTTTTTTATCCACAGTCACACATTTCACAAATGTCTATAGCTGCTTCTACTTTTCATATCAAAGAAGTTATTACCAGTACTTCAGACAGCTCAAAATTGATTATTTAATACAACTTTAAAATTTTACATAAGGTCTCCCCTCTCAAGATGCTGAGGTGAAAAAAACAAAAAAAACAGTCAGACATCTAGCCCTGGCGTAATTGAGCACTACTCCATTAGGCAGGAATGTAGGACAGCAAGGTGTAAGGGGAAGAAAGAAGACAATTTCTGTCAAGACTGCAAGATCTATGCTAGTTACTTTTTGGAAATAATTGCTAAAAAATTGTCCATAGCCTCAAGGCCATTTAATCCAGATGAAAAACCCAGAAATACAGTTCCTTGATTGACTGATCAACAAAATTCAAGTCATTCAAATATTCATTCATTTTCCTTCTGCTTAGTCCCTTATTTATCACAGTGGAATGAACCACCAACTATACGGGCATATGTTTTTTTTTACGCAGCGGGTGCCCTTCCAGCCACAACCCAGTACTGGGAAACACTCATACACTCATACATTCACACATGCACTTATACACTAAGGCCAATTTTGTTTACCCAATTAACTTATACCACACGTCTTTGTACTGTGGGGGAAACCGGAGCACCCGGAGGAAACCCAGGCATTCAAAATATGTCAAGTATATATATATGAGCAATATCACACTCGTAGCAGTGCGTTTGGCTGTAAATCAGCCTGCGGCCTCGTGCCAACGCACGCCTCCCACCAGTGCTGATATACAGCCATATCGCACTGCTACTCGTGTGATATTGCTTTTATACAACAGTTTGACGACACAATCGTGTTTATAAAAAAGAAAATCAAACACAGAGAGTCTAACAACCCTTTTGTATTAGGAACTACTTTCTTCCGCCATTCATTCACATCTGCAGGTGACGTCAGAACAGCAGAAGCCATTACTAATTCACCAACGTCACTTTAGAGCTAGTATTTCAATGATTCTCTAGTGTAATGTCTAAAGTGACTTTATATATATACACATACACACAAACACACACACCTACAAGAGACACACCTACAAGAGACACTAGTTTATGACTCTTCATTGTGAATTGCTGATATTGAAACTTAAGTAGCCTGTCTTTAACCTTGAATGAGAGAGTTATAAACACTCTTAAATTTGTACTTAATATTGGATAAGATAAAATGCTGTTATTATTAAACTTTTCCCCCACTTCAGGTCCAATGCCAGAGTGAAACAGTTCCTGAATTCGAAATATTTATTCATGCACTTATACCACTTGGATTATTGTAGAATGTTATAAGTGGTTTTGCCTTAATCCACTTTTTCATTCATTCATTTTCCTTCGACTTAGTCTCTAATTCAGCATATGTTTTACGCAGCGGATCCCCTTCCAGCTGCAACCCAGTATTAGGAAACACCCATATACACACACACTCACACACGCACACACTACGGACAATTTAGTTAATCCAATTTACCTATAGCGCATGCCTCTGGATTGTAGGGGAAACCGGAGCACCAGGAAGAAAACCCACGCCAACACGGGGAGAACAAACAAACTCCACACAGAAAAGGCAACTGGCCCAGTCGGGACTCGAACCAGCGACCTTCTTGCTGTGATGCCGCCCAATCAAAATTGACTCCAAATTGTCTTTTTAAAGCACCACTGTGTAAGATTCCAAAATAAAACCAATGTTTATAAAATTATATCAGTGGTAGGATAATGTTTAACTAGATAAATTCTGGGGCTGATTTTGGCTACCAGATATGCTTTCGGTCACCTGAAATCATTCGTGCAACTTTGGGTGAGTGATCGGATACACACAGCCCCACATCCATGCCAATGGAACCATGAACATATATAGAAATGCCTATGAGTAACATGTTGTTTCCGTAGCCTATTATAGCAGTAGTTAGCCAAATGCAAACTGTGAGAAGAAACAATCTAATATAAACCCAACAGCAACATGAACGCCATGGCAGAATTACCAAAGAAACATAGGAGGGTTTAGTCAGAGGAAATGAAGAAAAAGTGAAAGATTGATCATATATATGCAAAACACAGATTCGTACAAACAGGCTTACTTACACTCGATGGTGCGATCATATCTGATTATATTTGATATTTATGACATAATGTAGTAACAGAGGATATTTTACCTGGTCGGTGAACATGGTTACCAAACGAAGTCTCAGCATACACTGGTTCTGTCTGGTCAACAAATGCATGTGAGTTGATCTGCCCAAGAGAATACGCAACAACAGTTTTAAATCACAGGTAATAGATGGTTGCACATATCAACCACAAGAGGGAATCACGAGAGAAACTTGCATGGTGTTGCTTTAAAGAAAAACATCTTCTTCTTTGTCACATTATCTGTACTGGCTGAGCAACAAACAGTGCCCTCTACAGGTGACCACATCCCAAGGAAAATTACATTAAAAAAATATAATAATTATACCTGTTAACATGGAATATCTATAGCAGCCTATTTGTTTTTTTCCCCAAAGAATAATGCAAATTTGAGTATGCTGTACTTCATTATTAGCATACAGTATTTCATTAAAACAAGTGATATTCCCTTGTTTACAGTGTTCCCTACAGAAAATAACTTGGACTGTAGAGGACCATAATCATCAAGAACTTACTAGAAGTTGCCTTTTACCATTAATAATAATGTTCAAACATTTTATGGACTTTTCACTAATTTGTCCTGTCTTCATATTGAAGTTTTTTTGCAGTTCAGTTTTTATAATGCACTGTAAAAATGATGGGTTCCACACAATCGATTTGTGTTGGGGCAACAGGAAGAAATTAAGTTAACTTATTAGTTTTTACAAATTTAAGTGGATTGAATATAAAACAATTAATTTGTCCCTCCCAAAACCTCAAGAATTGTGGAAGTAGTTTGAACAAACAGCAAATTATTATTATTTTTTTTCAGAGTGTACATTATATTCTTGTTTGTTGAAAAGTCTGAAGGTGCTTCACACACTGACTTAGAAAAAGCAGCACGCCTGTATGGCTTTTAGTTCCTGAACATCCCACAAACTTAATCAAACACAGACCATCTCAAAGTCCTGCCTCCACCCCCTCTTCCGATTGGCTAATGTGGAGCGCTAGAGAGAGAAATGCAGGAAACTCCTCTTTTCCTACAGAAATGCATTTAGGTTTTAAACACCATTATTCTGGATCATAGTCTTCTGCCAGAGGAAAATGGCATCAGCACACGACAGAGCAGTTTTACAGGCCATCTTCAACCCCACCAGTCCTATTGGAGATGTTTCTGGATTAAATCAAGAAGAGGAGTTGACGGATGATGGTAAGGTGAAGATCCATCAGATTAAATGTTCACAGATTTCAACAGCCGGACATAATTTTGCACTTTTAAAGAATGGATAGATAGATAGATAGATGGATGGATGGATGGATGAATGGATGGATGGATGGATTAATGGATGGATGGATGGAAGGAAGAAAGGAAGGAAGGAAGGGAGGAAGGAAGAAAAGATAGATAGATAGATAGATAGATAGATAGATAGATAGATAGATAGA
>CAIGQV010019081.1:7166246-7179323 GCA_903798115.1 Danio jaintianensis | reverse complement strand
TAGATAGATAGATAGATAGATAGATAGATAGATAGATAGATAGATAGTGTGACATCAGACTTAACAAGTGGATAAGAACATTCTATATAACTTGTATTGGTAATTACGTCACTGATTATGTGGCATCACGCAAGGCTCTATTTTGGATCCCTTGCTTTTTTAGCACTGCATGTCTTTCTAGGCTTTCAGATGTATAGTGATGCCTTATAAATATATATTTAGGCATTTCAACAAGAGACAATAATACCTTCTATGTTAAGTTTTATCTTAAATTTTACATAACCATTATTGAACATTAATGAGACAGACTGTTGTACTTTAAATTGGGTCTTAAAAGTGTCCAATGCTATAAAGATGCATATTCCTATTTGTATTTCTTTCATATCTGTCTTTCTTCAGACAGTGCTTTTGACCCAGAGCTGGTGAAGCAGGTGAAAGATCTGGAACTGCAGGGAGTTTCAGCTGCTGAGTCTGGAGATCTGCCTGCTGCTCTTAAACATTTTAATCAGGCCATCAGTGTCCTTCCTCAAAGAGCTTCAGCATACAACAACCGAGCCCAGACAAAACGCCTACTGGGAGACGCCAAAGGTGACACGTCTCTGCTTTCTCTCCTGCTATCAGCTTTCCAATTTTAAATTCTGAAACATATTAATGGAGACAGAAATACCATCATGGAAGGACATTTTAATTGTCATGTGTTAGGCTACACTGTAAAAAAAGTCTATTAAATACTTTCAAATTGCATCTTGGGATTTTGCTTTCTGCTCCATCAACTTTTAGTGGTCTAAAACAATATATTGACAGTGTATATAGAAATTAATTTGTATTAATTTGGTTTTGTACCATAATTTACCTGTTCAAGGGGCGACACGGTGCCTCAGTGGTTAGCACTGTAGCCTCACAGCAAGAAGGTCACTGGTTCGAGTCCCAGCTGGGTCAGTTGGCATTTCTGTGTGGAGTTTGCATGTTCTCCCCGTGTTGCGTGGGTTTCCTCCGGGTGCTCCGGTTTCCCCCACAGTCCAAAGACATGCGGTATAGGTGAATTGAGTAAACTAAATTGGATGTAGTGTATTTGTGTGAATGAGTGTGTATGGATGTTTCCCAGTACTGGGTTGCAGCTGGAAGGGCTGGAAATTTACCTGTTCAAACCAAACAGACCACTGTGCAGACCACTAAAAATGTCAGTAAAAATTGTCACTTTGTTAAAATTTTCAAGATCAAAAGTGGTCAGTGCAGATATCAAGGTCCCATAATGCAGTTTGAAAGCATGAGTCAACTGAAAAAACAAACAAACAAACAAACAAACTAACAAACAGGGAATTACAGACTATTAATTCATGTAATATTTATTTATTCAATCATTCATTCATTTTCTTTTAGGCTTAGTCCCTTTATTAATCTGGGGTCGCCACAGCGGAATGAACCGCCAACTTATCCAGCATATGTTTTACGCAGCGGATGCCCTTCCAGCCGCAACCCATGACTGGGAAACATCCACACACATTCATTCACACACATACACTACAGACAATTTAGCCTACCCAATTTACCTATACCACATGTTTTTGGACTTGTGGGGGAAACCGGAGCACCCGGAGGAAACCCACGCGAACACGGGGAGAACATGCAAACTCCACACAGAAACGCCAACTGACCCAGCCGAGGCTCGAACCAGCGACCTTCTTGCTGTGAGGCGAACGTGCTACCCACTGCGCCACCGTGCAGCCTTAGAATAATTCATCATTTATTAATCGAATACATTTAGAATTCTGCTCCATTTAACAAGCTGTGAAGTCTCATTTTCCAGGTCATGATTATTATTTTTTTTGAAATAAAATAAAATAAAATAAAAACGTTTTGTGTACAATTGTGAATCATACAATTATCACAATTCTGAGTGGGGAAAAAATCTGAAATACTAGATATATTCTTGGATGTTTATTTGGTTTGCAGCTCTGACTTTCTCTGAATTATAAAGTTACTTATTTATATTCATTGTTTTAGAAGTTTTAGCATTTTTCTTGCAATTCCAAATATACATCTATTTGCCTTGTTTTCAAATTAGTCAAATAATATTCTGAATTCTTTCTTTCTTTCCTTTATTTCTTTCCTTCTTTGATAAATGTTCCTTCTCTTTTCATATATAAAAAAGACTATCTACCAAAAATATCTTCTCTCTTTTCAAAAATGAATTACACCTGTTTACATGAAATGTCCATAGTAGCTATATTTGATTTTTTTTTTTCAAAGAATAATTGAAATATGATGCTATACTTTATTATTAACACACAGTATTTTGTTAACAACTGATATTCCCTTCTTTACAGTGATCCCTACAGAAATTAACTTGGACTGTAGAGGACTATAATACTGTTCAAACATTTAAGCTTTCTGTCTTTCAAGTTTCCATATTTAAAATAACTAATGTTTCCTTTTCCTGTAACATTTTACAGAGTTTAGATGAGGCAAGTGTACAGTAAATTTTTGTATGTGTCATGTATTCAATCAGTTATGTCTTTCAGGTGCAGTTGAAGATCTGGAGCGTGCCATCTCTCTTAGTAATGGCACTGGACGCTCAGCCTGTCAGTCACTCGTTCAGCGTGGGCTTCTTCTCAGGCTGTCGGGTCGAGATGAAGAGGCTCGGCTGGACTTTGAGAGGGCAGCAGCTCTGGGCAGTGAGTTTGCCCGGCAGCAGGCTGTGATCTTGAACCCTTACGCTGCCCTGTGTAACCGCATGTTGTCAGAGGTCATCAGTAAACTACGCAACCCAGAAATATCCGAAACACAGTAGAGGCAATATACTCATAAATATTCATTCATTCATTTTCTTTTCGGCTTAGTCCCTTTATTAGTCTGGGGTCGCCACAGCGGAATGAACCGCCATACTCATAAATATATGAACTTTATTTGAGAAAAGGAGTTTGTTTGTTAACGTTTTACTTGGTGGTTTTCATTAGTTTTATAAGAGTTTTCAAGTGATTGTGGTATATTTGGGATGTGGGTTACACAAGCTTGTTTCCACCAAGGAATCATAATTCCGCAAGTTTACACCTCACAGTTATAACTTTTGTTTTCAATTTTATTAACTTCTTATCTTGCAGTTGAAATAAAATAAATACATTTAAAAAATAATAAAATTGCAAAAAAAAAAAAGTTGTTAAACTTAATAAAGCCAAAACTGCAAAGGTTTAAGAAACCTGTGAGATTTTTGATATGATAAAATTATGATAAAAAAAATAAAAATACTCAATAATTAACTTTTATGCACTTGTATTGTATTATTATTATTATAATTGATATAATTATTAGGATATTATTATTATTATTATTAATATAATTATTAGGATGTTTTTTTTTTTTTTGGGGGGGGGGGGGGATGCAAAACCCTTTATTATGAATTTAAATAAATGTAAAAATATATTTTTGCGGACTTTTTAATAAAACTTAGTTCATGAATTTGTTGACAATTTTATAATTAAAAAAAATATTTCCTAACATAAAATTGTACTTTTTGTACTGTAATATTTAACATTTTATACACACATCCCTTGTGTTAATACCAATAGTATATTTTGTAATGACACAATTAAATTAGGAATATACCAAAAAACAGATCCCATGTTGTATTTTAATCAGATTAAATTTGCAAAGGTGTTTTAATATACATAGAAGTGTATATACATACATTTAATATACATAGTCCACGTTTCTATGCATACTTTCATATAACATTGGTGAAAATAAGTTGTCAAAATATGGATGAAATATGTTCCATTGTCAGTGTAACATTTTTGCAAAAATATGAAACAACATACTTATTCTGGCCTGTTTCCATTCAAATATATACAATAATATATACTAAATTTGATCATGCTGGATTTTTTAATTATTACAAAGCATTAACATTTAAAATCACAATTAATGCATATTTTTGGGCTGTGATCCTTAAATAATGTCATTATATCATTAGTTTTCTAAGTATATATATATATATATATATATATATATTTTTTACATTAATCTTTTTCTCTCTGACCCTTATGCATTTATAAGTTGTAAAGCTTTTGTGAGTGTGTTTTTCAGCCACTAGAGGTCAGCAAAGATCTTTCAAAGAAAATTATGTCATCCTTTCCTCGCTATTATGGTATTCCAGCCCTGACTTTGAGTTGGGCTCACTTTCTTGTATGACTCTATGGAACACAAACAAAGACAAACTGATATTGGCTGCTATAGAGCAAATAATGACATAATTAACTTTTTTTGGGTGAACTATCGCTTTAAAATTAAAGTACAAGTTAACACTAACCAAAACATAAATTAATATTGACGATAAAACAGTGTTGTCACAAGCAGTCTCTTATTCTCCATTTGCTTCAGTGGTAAATACATTGTTGAGTAGAGTCTGGAATTCTTCTCCTCTCCCCTGGAGATCTGTCATACTGGGTAACGCCACAGGTTCACTTCTGATCTCCTTCTGGTAGAAAGGACAGACCTTCAAGTGTTCTGCCATGGGGGGCATGTCTTCAAAAACCCATTTATCCACTGGAGAGAACAGACTGCTGAACTCCCATGCCTAGATGAAGATGTGGAAGGTAGATCCATCAGCACTATTTCAATTAAGTTTTTTTTTTTTTTTTTCAAATGACTGGAAATTATGATCTTAAAAACACCCAAGTAACACTTTTGTCAGTTTGTGTAAACCAAACAGGCTACTGTGCAAAATAAATAAGAATCAATCAATAGGAAGTTACCAAAACCAAAAACATTGTCAAAACTTTCCAACTGTAATCATATGAAGAAGTTAGGTTGCATGTTTTCTACAGGCAATCAATGTATTTGGCATTAGAGTCAGCAGCGTGACATGTGTGGAAATAAAAATATATATAATTTAGTTCCAAATTAACAATAATTACATATATAACTGAAAAGTTATATTCTTTTTTAAAATTTATTTATTTTTTTATATATACACATATATAATGGGCGTCACGGTGGCGCAGTGGGTAGCACGTTCGCCTCACAGCAAGAAGGTCGCTGGTTCGAGACTCGGCTGGGTCAGTTGGCGTTTCTGTGTGGAGTTTGCATGTTCTCCCCGTGTTCGCGTGGGTTTCCTCCAGGTGCTCCGGTTTCCCCCACAAGTCCAAAGACATGCAGTATAGGTGAATTGGGTAGGCTAAATTGTCCGTAGTGTATGTGTGTGAATGAGTGTGTATAGATGTTTCCCAGTGATGGGTTGCAGCTGGAAGGGCATCCGCTGCGTGAAACATATGCTGGATAAGTTGGCGGTTCATTCCGCTGTGGCGATCCCAGATTAATAAAGGGACTAAGCCGAAAAGAAAACGAATGAATGAATGAACACATATAATTTCATTCAAAACTCTAGTAGCCCAGGTTTGAGAGACATTAAACCTTTTTGCCTTCCTGAACATTGGCAAATCCCAAAGTAATGCAAATGCTAAGGGCATGATCCCAACAACTGTGCCTTTGTCTCCATGAATGTCTGAGTGATACTTTCAGTCCATTCGGGGCAGGTGAAACCTCAGGATCAAGACCTTGAACAAGACTTTCAACTAAACTTGTCATGCCAGTCCTTTATCTCCACCTATTAACTCTGCCCCCAATAACATATATATTAGACAGGACAACTGACTCAAATTAGACTCTTGCAGACTTCTTTGAAGATGCTTGTTTGACTGCAGAACAACCAACATGTTCACAATAAAAAAAATAAAAAAAAATCTGCTTGAAATGAGTCTCCTGGATTGGATTTAGAAATTTACTTATTTGCCTGTAAACAAAATCCCTCAGACTGGCGGTATTGGAGACACTGGGAAAATTCATTCATTCATTTACCTTTGGCTTAGTCCTTTTATTCATCAGGGGTCGCCACAGCGGAATGAACCGCCGACTTATCCAGAATATGTTTTACACAGTGGATGCCCTTCCAGCTGCAACCCAGTACTGAAAAACATCCATACACTCTCATTCACTACAACCAATTTTATTTATTCAATTCACCTATACCGCATGTCTTTGGACTGTGGGGGAAACCGGAGCACCCGGAGGAAACCCACGTGAACACGGGGAGAACATGCAAACTCCACACAGAAATGCCAACTGACCCAGCTGGGACTCGAACAAGTGACCTTCTTGCTGTGAGGCGACAGTGCTAACAACTGACCCACTGTGTTGCCCACTGGGAAAATTAGTTTTTTTTTTTTTTAGAAAATTAAGAGCTTCATATGATAACAGTTGAACCACTAAAGTCACATGGATTTTTGGAACTTACACTAAAAAGTCTACAGTGCATAACTGTAAGTGCATTTCAATTAAATTCAGATAACAATGGTGATCAGTATTCTTTCCTCAATCCTCAATTTATATCACCTACAGGTTAACACTGGACTACTTTTGTAATGACCGGAAATTATGATCTTAAAAAAAAACAACATTTGGCCACTTAAGAAACACTTATGTCAGTTTGTGCAAATCAAACCTACTGGCCTACGGTACAAAATCAAGAGGAAGTTACTTAAACCAGAACCAAAAACACTGTCAAAATATTCCATGTGACTTCAGTGGTTTAAATGTAATCACATGAAGCTCCAAGAACGCGTTTGTGTTCCAAAACAAATGTAAAAATGACTTTGTAACTTCTGATACTTTGTTCTTACTATAGGCAATGACATATTTTCCATTGGAATCAGCAGCGCAACATGCAAGTGTTGTTTTGCCCATAGTAAACGCACTCCCTGAAATCGGCGGCATTGGAAACATTGGTGAACATAGTGGTTTTTACAGTTTTTTTTTTTTTTTTTTGTGCACAAAAGTGTTCTTGGAGCTTGGTATGGTGACAGTTGAACCACTGTCACATGGACCTTTTTGACAATGTTTCTTATCTGGACTTTGAACATTTCTGGAACGTTGATGTATATGGAGGATGAGAGAGAGCTCTCGGATTTCGTCTAAAATATCTTAATTTGTGTTACAAAGATGAACAAAGATCTTATGGGACTGGAAGAAAATGAGGGTCAGTAATTAATATCATTTTTCATTTATATTGGAAACTACAGTAGAATGGCTAGATGACTGTATGTACCTGTACCTTTAAAGTAAATTTAGGTCATCACAATGGTGATCAGTATTCTTTTCTCAATATAAGTTATATCACCTACTGGTTAAACAAAAAGATAAATGACTTCCCAAACAATGGATCAAGAGGGGAGAAAGACAGAGGGGGACTGACCACCTGTCATCCAACATCAAACCTTTAAAAGCATGAAGCCGACTGACATGGAGCCAGAGAGAGTAAAATGACCCATGTACGGCCTCTTTGCTGCTCTCTGACCCACATACCTCAGAGAACAGATAACAGAGGACAAACGTACTTGGAATGTTTATCATGCCCTGCAACACCGCTGATGTTCCTGAAATAAAATTAGACAGAGCTGGAAAACATTTAAGGTTTGTATAATTCAATTGTGACTGTGGAGATGATTTGGTGAGAGTCATGAGAGTCGTGTTATGAATCTTTACATGAATGAATGAGTATTAAACAAAACTGATAATAACATGACATTCACAAGAACTGGAATACAGTTCATAATTGATTTGAACTACTTACAGTATATGGGGACTTCTCAGCTGACAAGAATGTTTTCTGAATATGAAGATGAACATTAACTAATAACTTTTATAAATTGTTGTGTACAGTGTATGCTGCCCTGATTCTTATTGCACCCCAGTAGAAGTGAAAGTGTTTCTCAATCATAAATTATTAGATGATGAATTTTTGATGCAAGTACACAGTGAACGCTCAGAAATGGTACACTCTCAGAAATAAAAAGGTACAAAGGTCACTGAGGTGGTATATTTTCAAAATGTACACTTTTGTACCTAAAAGTTCCACAAAGTACATGTTTGGTACTAGGTACTAATATGTACCTTGAAGGTACAAAAGTATTCATTTAAGGTACCAATTTGGACCTGGTAGGTACAAAAGTGTAGCTTTTGAAAAAGTACCAACCCAGTTACAGCCTTTGTACCTTTATTTCTGAAAATGTATAGTTAAAAACACACAAACATCTGATTTAAAGTGGAACCATTGAAGAGTACAAAGAGATCGATTTGATCAAGGCATTTACCTTTTTCCGGGCCCTCCAAGTGAATCCACCATGAGAGTATGTCTTTTTCTCCCATTTGAGTGACACCATGCCCTTCTGCTGAAGAACAGTACTGCAAACGTCTCTCATTAGCTGGGAAACTTGAGATAGACGACCCAAAGACACACTATCCAAAAAACTCACAATGTGTTGTAAGATTTCAAAAGGAAGTCTGCTCAAGGAATCTAAATTCTTGGCACGTTTGCGTTCGCTGTTAACAGTTTTTACTCCTTTGTAAAGAGATGCTGTCACTTCTGGTTGTAAGATGAAAGTGCTAAGATCTGTATCATAGCTTACAGTGGCCTGATATTTAGATGGTCGAAATTGCTTCTGGCTAAAGGTGCAACCAAGGTAAGCCAGTGGGCACCGCTGTAAAAACCAGCCATTAAGACATGACTGGATGTCTCCATGCACGTTCCTAAAGTGCCAGGGGTATTCATCACGCCTGAAGGCATGGCAGCACAGGTAAGTAAAGGCTGAGGATGATTTGTTGTGTCTCCTAGTCACACATTCAGTCTGAATTTGCACATGCAGGCTTTGAGGCTGATCTGCAACAACACTGGCCAAAGTTGCATCACTTTTGAATGGAGCAGAATGGAAGTCAAAGGTTTGGGTGCCGACGTCAACATACAGCCCATCGATTCCAACACTCTCACATATCTGATGACCTTTTAATTCTCTTTCTAGAGCGCACAGCAGTGTGGACTCTACAACTTTCGCCCTTGGAAGCTCTTCAGTTGCAATGCCTAAATCAGATGTGTCCACAGATCGGTGTGTCTTTTTAATCATTTGTGATGGATCCTTCAGATGGCTACGTTTGGCTCTGTAGCTGGTCGGCACGTTGAAGGAGTGTATGGTTTGAACTTCAATGGGCTCTAAATTGCCATAAACAAAATCTCTTTCTTTAGGTGTGCAAGCTGCCAGCTGGCCGAAGTTGATAAGCATGCATCCGTTGTGCACCAAATACATATTATACTCAGCCACGTTCACCTCTTTACGGAGCCTGTCAAGAACACCATCTTGCCAAGGAGCTAAACCTGTCCTATCAATGTCTAGATTGTTGGAATTCTGAGGGGGATTCTTGTCTTTAATCTGACAACTTTTATCCTCTAAATTTTTCACTGTCTGCTTGCATCCTTCCTTCTCTTTCGCAAACATTTTCTCCCATATCCCGTAGTTCTCCAAGCAGGCTACATCTTTACTCTCAGCCAAAGCTAATCGTTCCTCTTGGGTTAGTTCTTGTATCTCTTCCCCTTTAAGACTATTCTCCAATGATTCTTCTGGGTTAAAGATCTGAGACTCCCAGGACTCTGGATCAAGTCCTCCTATAGCACCGTCCAGTGAAACCTCAGGCTCCTCTACCTTATCTATCAACTCAGGGAAGAGTGTCTTCATCTGGATTGAATTAAACAGAAGCTTCTGATCTCTAAGTGCCATTGCAAGGTCCAACTGACACATCCAGTTTGGATCCTGGAGAGCATTCCTATAGAAGACGGTATCGGTGTCATTCACCGGCCATCGGTTCCATTCCAGGGTACAAGTGACCACACTGGCAGGACACACTTCTAGGTGCTGGGCAAGTCTTTGTCGTGTCATGGTCATGGGACAGCCATAGCCAGAGTTGAGGCAGGGTACTGTTTCCTTAGGGCATAGAAGACGATGCTCATCCTTTTTACAAAGGTGGAAGGCGGCTCCACAGTTCAAGCGGCAGGAAATGAAGATACAAGATGTTAAGATGTCTATAGGAATCTTGCAGTTCCGGTTATGACATTTTTCACAGTGAGGATGAAGACCAGAACTGGTGGTCCTGTTCTTGCCCTGCAGGTGACAGCCCAAAACACATTTAAAATAAACACATTATTGCATTTTCACTGTTTGATACATAACACTTTGCTTGTTTGAAAACAAAAGTGCATGACAAGTTTGAAACTCGAAGCTTACCATGACTGTTGATATTTGTTGTGTTTGAAAATAGACTCTGTAATGAGACAAGGGAATAGACGCTGAAAGGAAACAAGTCTCGGAAATGTTCCAGTGTTGCTATGGTCTAGACGATTATTGACTTGTCTTTCTAGACTAGACACAGCATAAAACCCATATAACAAGACAATTCTCAGACTACACCAAATAAATATTTACATATCAGACTATGCTTTCCAGAAGAGGGAGCATAAAACCTGAACCTGTAAAACCTGAAGCTATTTAACCATGTAAATAGCAGAATTCCTAAGGTTTATTATAACTAGGCCCACACAGAATTTGATTTGAAATCCACAGATTTCCACATATTTTGAGTCCATCTTTCAATCTATTTATTTACTTATGGAAGTGTGTGTAAATATATATATTTATTCAGTGTTTAATTAATTTCAGTAATATTACCGAATAACATGCAATTATTTTTAAAATGTATGTACAATACAATGTGTAAAGTAATATTATCTGTATTTTAGTGAATGTTTTATATGAGAGACCTACTGTAGCCCTGCTTACCAAACAAGTGGTTAACTGTAATACATAAAATATATATTATTTTATTTTAGGTTTTCCGCATAAGTCTGCAGATTTTTATTTCATTTATTTATATATTTATTTACAAAATTATGTGCAGAAATAGCAAAACATTTAATCTGCAGAGATGGTCTGGCCCACTATGCACCTTCACGGACTGTTTTATATTTTACAAAGCCTTTACATTTCAAACAGAAAAGAAGTTTACCTATTGCTATGACAATACCTTAGTATTCTACCTGTCTATACATCTATGTTATTGTAAGAGGGTCTAAAGTATAAATATAGTTTAGTCTCACTTACCCTTGGCTGCTCAGACGATGTCAATGTGGCTTGTGTTTGTTTAAAGTGGTCTGTGCAGACGTAAATACCGCTCCACTGTTCGGCTGTTATAAATAGACAATCAGTCAGACTGAGCCTTTGTGAAAAGAGGTTACATCACACAGAATTACAGTCTTTGCTAACTGATCATCAGGACTGATTGATAGCGGTGAATTACCAGACAACAGCTGCTTAACAATTAAGTTTTGATATTGATATCAAGAGGCTAATATGCTGTTCTATAAATATCAGACCTGTTCAAAGAAACTCTTCCAAGCATATATGTTGCTGATTTATAATCATGTCATTGCACCTCCTGTCCAATAGATGTCAATACAGCACTTTGATGCAGATACTGGAGAATTTCAGGATGCATTATTAGCCTTAAGACATTGTTTGCGTCAAGACCTGTAAAGTTACATAAAACTGAACAGAAAGCATTAGCATTTAAAGAACATACATCTGACAATCTGACCTTTGTTCTGCCTTTATTGATTTAAACCTGCCTTGCTTTATGCTAATTTATCCAGGATCTTTAATCATTGCCTTTATTCAACTCTGTGATTCTAATGCTCTTTAAAATTACATTCAAAAACTAGTTGTGTCCACAAAATAACAATGACCTTATTAGCATCCTTGGAGTATTAAAAACAAGTAATCAGATGTTGGCTCTGAAGTGAAGCCAGTCAATAAAACGAGAAACTGCTGATGCCTTGTTAGTGAAATGATCGGTTCTCTCTTTCATTCAACCTGTATTAAACAAAAGACCCATGCACGCAGGTGTTAACGATCATATAAATTTAGCCCATCAACAACAAACCTGCATCCAGTCTCATGCTATTAATGTCAAAAAGTAATTAAAGCCACCTTGCGATGATGTCTTTACTGCTAATGCTACTTAATTAGGAAAGGGATTTTATAGGTTCCCTCGGGACACGAAACTTTGTCTAATTTTAATGAAGAAAGTTTTAATCAGGACAAAATTAGTTAAATTGAAACGAGGCATTATAGTGGAGCTGTATTTTTTTTTTTTACAAGCAGACAGACTAATAACAGATTAAAGCACCAGCTACAGCCACAAGAGGATGACGTGACCGTAGGTCAGCGCATCAAATGGAAAAACATCAACTTATTAAGGTCAGGCTACTCTGAATGTCAGAGCTCTGTGTCACGGGAAATTGCAGATTTCAAAAACCTCTTTTTAAACTTTAATATTCAGACAATAATGCACTCAAGGGGTCAAGGTTTGCCTGGTTGGAATGGGCAAATAGTATGTTTCTGCTTTGACGGTCGCCGAAAAGTAGCTCTTTATTGAAAAGAAAAATTCAACAGCAAATGTATCGCAAGACGTCCATTATATTGCCGTAATTGTGTCAAAGCATTCAGGGAAGATCCGGGCCTCGTGCTTTCAAGACAGATTGTCACGTTACTGGGAGGTATTGCAGACAGGACAAGATGAGTAGGATCCATGTGCATTTAATGGTGAGACGTCGTGCAAAAACAGGGCATCGTGCAAAAACAAAGTAACAAAAATAACAAAACTTGAACTAAGACCGGGAACTAAGACAAAACATGAGCAAATAACAAACTATACAATACCAACAAAAACAGGGCTAGGAACTCATGAAGACATATAACGAACGAGCAAAGACAAGACGGGTGCAGGGTATATTTATAGTCCATACAATACTGTGGTGAACGGGTTGCAGCTGCGGAAGTGATCAGTGTAAGTGAAGACTGGGTGTGTGTGACGGAATGCTGGGAAATGTAGTTCGTTATGATATGCAGTTCACCAGCGATCTCTGAAGTCCTTGATCGCTGGTGAACATGACAGTACCCCCCTCCTAAGGAGCGGATTCCAGACGCGACAGAATATTCCCGGAGGGAGGTGAAGCGGAGGCGGAACAGGGGGAGGGCATGAAGGGTCCAAAACAAAACACTAAAACAAACTGGCACATAACACAGTGACTAGACAGGAACAAGAATACAAAAACTGTGGAACAAGGAACTGTGGCGGACCTGGAGCGTGGAACTTCGGCGGATCTGGAGCATGAAGCTGTGGAGGACCTGGAGCATGGAATTC
>CAIGQV010019081.1:7143883-7164321 GCA_903798115.1 Danio jaintianensis | reverse complement strand
AGTTCACCAGCGATCTCTGAAGTCCTTGATCGCTGGTGAACATGACACAGATAGCCTAGCAACTGCCATTTGAGATTAATGGAAATGCTGCTGCTCTCTACAGGTTTATTAGAAGCTCTTGAGTGCACCCATATGGCTTCCTTTCTGACCTTTAAAAATCAGAATTTAGTGATGGATAATTAAGCTTGTGTGAAAAAGTAAAAATCCTCTCTGCATTTTTGCAACTTCTTAATTACCACATACACTCTAATGCTGCGGTCACACTAGAGATTGAGCATGCAAAATTCTGTCGAACGGCGCTGTGAAAAGGGGCAGGATTATACAAGATGGTTACACATTAAAAAAAAGCGAGCGATTGGTCCATATTTAGCATTTCTGTACAGAGAGGTCATGTTTTGATCTTCGATCGGCCTCACGCTGTCACGTGATGCGATTTCAAAGGTCAGAGTTTACCAGGCTTGAACTTTGCAACGCAGTGAACTGCGAAACTTGTGGCATGAGCTTACGTTTCCGGTCTGTACCATTTGCATACGTATGCAGGGAAGTCTATGGGGCGAAACGTTCAGTGTGATTGCGGCTTTATAGGCCACTTTATATGGTGCACCTGTTCAAATGCTTAATTTCGAATTAGCCAATGCAGCAACTTTACTTTTTTATTATTGGTTTTACCACAACGGATCATCAAAAGTGCACTTTTTAAAAAAGTTTTGCATATTTTCAGTTGTGTTAGTACATTACACAATCATAAACAAGTATAATTTTCACAACCCAAAATAAGATTCATCTATATAAATGTGGCATTCACAGTAAATGTCCTTCATGAAGCTATTACTGTACAACTTTGGATTTGCATCTCGTATCATTCAGTTTAATGCATTTGTCTTTAAACAGTTAATTGTTTATTATATCCAAAGATTTTCAACTTGTCTGATTGTTGTCTGATAATTTGTAAGTTACAAAAAATAGTATCAAACCAATAATACAAAAAAATAATAATACATTTTAGACATTTTCATTCTGTTTTACAATGCTGCAAAAAAAAAGATGTGTATTTCAGAATCTCGCTTCTAACCTAAGGCACACTTACTGTTTTGTTTTTTCACATTCTTCACAAGTATTTGATTGTGTATGCATTAGGGGTGTGATGAGATGCCTACTCCACGAGACGAGACGAGATACGAGATTGGGTTCACGAGAACGAGACAAGATTTTTACACTATTTTTAAGAAATCCTCAATGCTGAAATATATGAATGGAAAATCGTCTTTTCTTCAACTGAAAAAAAAAAACACATCGCAAAACTATTTAGGTGCTTTTTTTAAATAAACTTGTTATGTTATTTTACTTCTATTTTAATGAATTATATGCAGTAAAGGACATGCAAACACTGCTAAACATTTTGCTAATAGCCTATGTGAATGGAAAATAATATTTTTATATATAATTTTAAATATTAGCAAAATATTTGCTAATATATAAATGGAAAATAGATTTTTATTGAACTAGAAAAAAAATCACAAAATAGAAAAAACAATTTAGGTGCTTTTTAAAAACATTGTAATGAATGGTATTTTATTTCTATTTAAATGAATTCTATGTCTTAAAGCACATGCAAACACTGCTAAATATTTAGCTATAGACTCTACTGACTGCCTTCTCCTCTGTACAATTTCACATGAGAAATCAAACTTCTTTCCACACACTGAAAAAAATATATGTAATTTTTTGTATTTAATTTTTAATTTAATAAATCAGTTTCACTTTCATTTAGCAAGATTTTATTGATGCCCCCGTGACTCACTCTGAGCTACTGGATGCGATCATGCGAATGTGAAGTAAGGACTGATAGGAGAGAGTTGTTTTAATGGAGTTTGTTACCGCACGCGAATGGAAAAAAAAAAAATTATTCAGCTTTTCCCGGACAGCATAAACGCGCGTTCTGTGACGATGATGTGACGATGAGTCTCCAGGAGTTCATTCAGTGAGTGTGTGTGTTTGTTTACGCGCGCTTAGAGATGTGTGTGTCTGTGGTGCTTTACTGATTTGCTAGGTGTGTATGTCCTGTCGCAAAATGCGGCTAAAAGTCCTTCAAGGTGTTAATAGTTTGACTACAGTGTTTACATATCTGCACTTCAATAATGCGTCTAAAATAGGAATACTCCACGTCTTAATTCCATTTGTGTTTACGACGATTATGACTTTCATCATATCTGAAGTGCTATTCCATTGCATGGATACGAACCATAATGTGTGAAGCTGCAGTTGTAGCCTATGTTGGACGCGGCACCTGCTGAACTAAAAGAAAAATGGTTACGTCATACCCGCCTGCCCAACCGAGTGACAAAGCGCAACTCCGAGGCCAGCCTGAGTTGCCAGGTGTGTGCAAAGCACTTGATTTGCAGATCAAATCCAATCCTGCCTCAAATCTTCAATGCTAATTTCACCCTAACGCTCCATCATAACATCACAACTCACGAGACAAGTTTTCACCTCCATGAGAAATCTTGTCGCGATTTAATCTCGCAAGATCTTGTCATATGGGATCTTGTCACACCCCTAGTATGCATCATTAAGGTCTTCACTTCTACTGTAGGCAAGTGTTTTGGAGCAGGACATCAGACCTCAGGAGCAGGATTTGAAAACCCTGGTCAAAACAATCTGGTAAAGTTCAAATCGAGAATCAAAATGAGGAATAAAGGTGATGTTTGTCGATGCCAGATGGAGCTAGAGTGAGAATTTCTGAAATTTCTGATCTGATTTTATGCGCAATTATGTATAGAGTATAAAGAGAATGGTGCAAAACATACAACTATTTAATATTATATATGACCACAATGCACCCAAGATGATACTTAAGTAAGGCAAAGTAAGGTGTAAACTGGTCACTGAGTGTACATTCCAACCCAGGCTTATTCTGAAAACGTAGCCCTATATGCATTCTGGAGAAAGTACGTCCCAGGAGCTAAGTTTTTTTTGCAGTTTTTGTTTTCGCAAATCCACCAGAGGCCACTGTGTACGCATTTGAGGTTTCAAATTTCTCTCACAAGTACCATTCACGCCTGCTCTTCTCGCGAAAATCCACCAGAGGCCGCTGTCGACTGACTGACCAACCGACCGATCCCCCCCACCCATGCCCTTCCCTAAACCCAACCGATAGTGTTTTAAAAAGCACCGATTGACCCGCCCACCCACTTCCCTAAACCCAACCGACAGTGTTTTGAAAAGCAATCCAGAAAAAGAAAAGCCCCCTGATTTTTATCACGTTTTCAAATTTAACCACATTCTCACACTGTTATTTACTTGTTTATTTTATTTTTTGCCTTTTGTTTTTGTCTTACCTGCTTTCTGGAACTGTTCTTTGCAAGATTGGAACCCAAATCCGCCGACGTACATGGTGAGCTAACTGGACAAACTGGTAACAGTGGGAAAGCCGTCCATACGGAGGTAAGTGGTCAGCTGCTAGCGTGAAAAGGAACGGCGTCATACCACCCCGTAGCGTTCATTTTAAAGACGAAATGCAGCCATACGTACTTCTGGCTACATAACTTGTGATCTTCAGAAATGTATATAAGGCTACGTTTTCAGAATGAGCCTATGTTGATACATTCATACATTCATTTTGATGCATTACTTCTTTGCTTTCAGGCTACCGATGAAATGAAGTTTTATATCAGCAACTGACAAAAAGGCAACCAAATGTCACCTATAGCTACAAACCGATGAAGATAACTTCAATAGCATCAGGGCTTGTGTTAGAACAGTGTGCGAGTTTGTATGTGTGTGTGTGTGTGTGTGTTCACTTGTTCTTGTGTGTATTTGGTGTTATGGAGCTATGAGATAAGAGGCCTGTTTCTGATAAGAGAACCGAACAGACTTCTGGGAGATGGCACATGTGGTTCACTTTGGCCGACTGATGGAAACATGGTCTATTTAACACAGCCCATTTATCCTTGCTCCATATTTCACCTTCGCTTTTGTGCTAGTCGCAGCAGTGCACCTTGATAATCTTTTCTTGTTTAGAATGAATTATGGTGTTTGTATGTTTTGAAAGGTGAGGAAGGAAGGCTTCATCTGTTTATTTTCTTTGCACCCCATCTGGTTTGCAAACCTAAATATGGTGAATTTGGAAAGTTTAATGTCACTTCTACAAGTTGCACCATGCTGCAAGGAAATGAGCCAAATCAGGTCGATCTCAAATATTTTTTGGTATTGTCAGAAAAGTGGCTAATTCATACAAATTCATATGATTTCATTTATATGAAAAAGGTATATGAAATAGTGATGGCCGATCACAAACGAATCATTCTTTTTAACCGCATTGTCTAAGTGAACCGGTCAAGCTAGTTCACCAAATCGAACTGAATCTAGTTCAAAACTAGATTAAAGACCTATCTTTTTAGCAAAGCATACACTCAATCCATTGCATAATGGTATGATGCATGAATGTGCTCCACACAGGTTTTTGCATCTCGTTTATATACACTATGAACAGCAGCTACGCTAATTATTCTCTTTATTCTCTATTTCCACCTGGGGATACTCATCCCGAGGCCCCCAGAGACTATGCAGTGCCACTAATGCAATCCAAGACCTGTGTAGAGAGGATCCCAAGGTTTCCATAATCCCAGACCAGGCCGTATCCTGAGGAGCTGCTGTGGTGGTCATGGAGGAGTGGAGAGCATGAGACTGATTCCTGTGAGACCCCAGTGACAGACGAGTCTTCACTGACGTCCAGCGTTCACCAGCCTCCGGCGCCTAGACTGCAGCTCTGCACAAGACGTTTGGCCATAGGAGAAATGGTCGTGCCCAGCTGAGCCTGGTTTCTCTCTAGGTTTTTTTTCCTTCACTTTCGCAAATTGGTGAAGTTCGTTCCTCGCCGCTGTCGCCACTGGCTTGCATGGTTCGGGACCTGTAGAGCTGCGCATCGATGGATTTGCTCTTCAGGGTTTGGACTCTCAGCAGTGAAAATTTAAACCACACTGAACTGAACTGAACTTTAACTCTAAAAACTGAACGGACATCATTCCAATTCCCTATAATCTTCTATGTGAAGCTGCTTTGACACAATCTACATTGTAAAAGCGCTATAGAAATAAAGATGAATTGAATTGAATTTAATTGAATCGTTTGAAATGGTTTGCGCCTCCAGTAAGCACTTATCCACAAATTACTTACTTTTTATCATGCCTGATACTGCATCTGATTCGAAATAATCCAATTTTCGAGTTATTCAGTTACTAGAACAGTACACTGAGATCATATTTGAGAACTGGTGAACTGATAATACTGGGTATGAATGATTCAGCAGGTGGTGAACTGAACGCAAGCAGCATATGTGAGCCTGCGGCAACTGACACAGCAGCACAATACCGTCTATCTGGCGAAATGCAAGTCGTGATCGTAATGGAAATTTAAATAGTAAGTGAATCATGCTTTATTTGGGTTGCAAAACTTAATCGTAAGAAACATTTCAGATCATTGTGATGTTTTAACTGACTGAAGTTATGATTGCTGACTATATATTTTTGATATGTTGAGTCCTAACATGGGAGGATTGTCAATACGTTGTATCGCGAAAGAACTGGTGATCCGTTTTTTGAACCGGTTCATTGAAACGAATTCAATTCAATTCAATTCAAGTTTATTTGTATAGCGCTTTTCACAATAATTATTGTTTCAAAGCAGCTTTACAAAAGGTGCACAATATTGCATTACAATCAAATTCGGAAAAGTTTAGCTTATTAGTTACCATAACTTAACTAATTAACTAGTAACTAATATTTTTTTAACAGCTAACATTATTATATATAAACATAGTTAACCTGCAGTTATATAGTATATAGATGATGTCTATGTGTACATGTTTAATGAAGTGTATTTGGGTATTAAATGTATGTTTTGTCCTCACAGTTTTCAATGGTTAGCATCATCTCTTCATAGGTCTTGGATCTCATCAAGTGGTGCTGCACAATCTCTAGAACTGCCGGAAAGATCCTGTTCGTGGAAAAGATCCAAACTTCCCATCACTAATGGGTAATGAAGCTAAAAGGCTCCCTGGTCATCAGGAAGAACTAGGCAGGGAACTGACGATACTTTATATACTTTAATAAATAGAAATAAACAAAAATACAAATGGGCGGTGGCAGTCCCTCATCACGACTACCGCTGAAACTGAAAGCAAACCAAAACAAACTTCAGACCTGGTCGTCTATTTTCTTGCACTGCTGTCTCTCCTTCTTTTACGTTTCCAGAGCTCCTACGTGAGACTCGAGACGGGTGGCGCACACAGGTGACATTATTTAAAGGTCTCGGGAGTAATAAATAAAAAATAAATTTAGATGTTAGTTTCAGGCTGTTAGTTTTAAGGATATCTTATTAGCTAGTGTGCTCCAAAACACTGACACTGCTATAAACATCCAAAGCTTGCAGTTTGTTACTTCTGCCTAAATGGATCAACATTTTTCACATCACCTCATACTTCAGTTTCTCGTCAAATCTTGACCAATCAAATGCTCTTTAGTATCTGACATGCCCCGCCCCCTTCAAGACGCTTCTCATTTGCTTTTCATTTGATGCGCTAGAGCTCAACTGCTGTCACTGGCAGAGCTGTGATAAAAACAAAATGCTATTGGTTGTTTTTATAAAAGGGGAGGAGCTACTCTATGTCCCACCTTCTCTTAATGTTACAGTAGAGATTACGTCAAACATCGAATAGAAAATACACATTTCAAAGCACTTCATGGGTCCTTTAACACTTGCGCCACCGGCCCTGCCCTACTTCCCACTCGTTACAGTATGATTTTTAAAGCGAGGCGTGCCCTCAAACCCCACCCCTTAATCTCATTGGGGATGAGCTGATTTTACTACAATGTTTACTAGAATTACATCAAACTAAAACAAAATGTCGGCGACACGGTTGCTCAGTGGTTAGCCGTGTCACCTCACAGAAAGAAGGTCACTGGTTCAAGTCCCGGCTGGGTCAGTTGGCATTTCTGTGTAGTTTGCATGTTCTCCCCGTGTTGGCGTGGGTTTCCTCCGGGTGCTCCAGTTTCCCCCACAGTCCAAAGACATGTGCTATAGATGAATTGAATAAACTAAATTGGCCTTAGTGTATGTGTGTGAATGAGTGTGTATGGATGTTTCCCAGTACTGGGTTGCAGCTGGAAGGGCATCCGCTGTGTAAAACATATGCTGGATAAGTTGCCGGTTCATTCCACTGTGGCGACTCCTGATGATTAAAGGGACTAAGCCGAAGGAAATGAATGAATGAATGAATAAAACAAAATGTTACAAATTGCCATAAGATTGCATTGACAAAATTCAACTATAGTCTGCTTATTTCATGCCATAAAGTCTTTTCAGACAACGACAGCCGATATGTGCATGAAAATTACAATTATTTACAAATGTCAAACCTATTTGACTTTTTTGTCTCTTTATTCTTAATCCAGTAGACCTACTGCACACCCTACAGTAGCTAGAAGCTATTGATTATAGTCAATTAAGAATAAATTATAGGAAATAAGTGCAACTATTCCGTTAGCAACAAGTTAAAATATCACCTTAATGTAAAAACTAAATCCAATCCGCAGTGAGTGACTACTGTATATTACTTCTGATGACAAACTGTGACCACTAACAATGTCTCTTATTAAAACACTTTCCAGTCTCTTGATTAAAAAAATAAAAAAGCCCTGACATTTCTTGCATTAGATGTCAAGGCTTGAATAATTGACATTAGCCTGAAGTCTCTTGCTATATACAATTACAGACTTTAAATTCTCTTTGTAATAAAACTAGCATTCTGAGAGGAATGACCTTGTGTGCCACACAGAAAGAAAGTAAATGCAGCCCATTGGAAAAAGAGTTGCCAGCGGCGACTGTAATCATATGCATTGATCCCTGCACATTTTGTGGATCTTTTAAATTGAAATGTGCAAAGAGTGGCACAAAAAAAGATGAAAGCGAATCTAGAAATGATTCATTAGTTTATTTTTTATGTACCGCTGCAGTTCCAAAATAAGATGTTCATTGAGCAGCTCTGTCGCTTTCCAAAATAGCCACTAAATCCTAATGTAAACCTTAATGTTTAGAAATACAAACACAAAATAAAAATCATATTTGCTGAAGTAACCATGCGATTGTACCTGGTTTATATACACTCAAAAAATGATGTTTGCTGTTTGTTCAAACTACTTTATTAAAATGAGCTGAAACAACCCAATTCTTGAGTTTTTTATGGGGACAACTTAATTGTTTTATGTTCAGTCCACTTAAATTTGTAAAAACACTTACGTTAAATTAATTCCTTCATGTTGTCCCAACAAAAATTGATTGTGTGGAACCCAGCTTAAGTTCTCAGTCATGTTTTGCAGTTCAAGCAAATTGACTAATTTTGACGACTTTTTTCACAGATATGGGTCATTTAGCACATGACTATCGGAATGTATTGAAATAATGAACCTTAAACTGAGGTTAATTAACTATCCACAAATGTGGACACCATGCATGAAAGGCTTCAGGGAAATAAGCAAACAAACAAACAAACAAACAAACAAACAAACAAACAAATAAATAAATATTGATAATAACAGTAATAATAAGAATAAGAATTACAACTACTATTATTATTAATAGTAATTATTATTATTATTATTATTATTACTATTAATGCCATATCACTTTCAAAGCGTGGCTCTCTATAAAACATTTTAAACATCAATTTACTCATCAAAAAATGTTCTGATATTGTTATTAATAAAATTACTATAATAACGAACCTTAAATTGAGGCTAGTTAACTTTCCACAAATGTGGACACCATGCATGAAAGGCTTTATGGAAATAAATAAATAAATAAATAATAATAATAATAATAATTACTACTACTATTGTTATTAATAGTAATTATTATTATTATTATTATTAATGCCATATCACTTTCACAGCGTGGTTCTCTTTAAAACCTTTTAAAAATCAATCTATTCATAAAAAAAAGGTTTGGTTATTGTTACAAATAAAATAAAATAAAATCCCTAAAAGTGTGTAGTCATAAATTGTGGTAGGAATAAAAGTGTTTTATTTTCACTAATGTTCATTTCACTCAGGTGAGATTTTATTTATTTTTTTAATGAGCCATATGTTTCAACCATACAGTACTAAATAATGTCCTGACTTTCTGTGAAAATGCATACCCTTGTTACCCTTAACATCACATATTGCAACGTAGATCTAATGTTATGGTAACGTAATGGTTACTACGTAACCCTCGTTCCTCTATGTGGAAAACTTCCACTATGGGGATTTCGTCAGAAAGCCAATCATTCTGAAGAATAATAAAACGGGCCAATGAAATGCCAATGAGTTGGCGGTGTCAGTGCACGCAGCTGGCAGCTGGCAGCAATCACAATCAGTTAGTGAATAAGAATGCCAGTGCTGTGCATCACAAAAACACCTTTTCTAACTGAAGAAGCCGAACTACAGCTGTCAGCTAAGGCGCAATCACTGTGGCGAAGGAACATAGCATTTCTGTTTCCCCCTCGGGGAACGAGGGTTACGTGATAACTGTTACGTTCCCCAGCAGGAAGGGAACTTTAATGCTATGTGGAAAACTTCCACTATGGGGAATGTATGGAAAACGCCACAGTGATTGAACATTACCACGTCGCTGGTGAGAGGTTTGCCAGGCTCCGGCGTGAACGCACCATCATCACCAGAGACACAGCCCTCCAACGTGTCCCCTGGCCCTTACTTACCTTACTTACCTCTGAAGCGCTTAAGGCTTATTTATATTGTTTGGGGAGTCGTAAAAATACACCTAGTTAAGTTCTAGGAATTTTTTTAAACAGCAGTACGTTGGGAAAGCGTGCCAGTCCCGAAATAGGGAGGACGCTGCGGAGGCCATCTGCTGCCCAATGGGGAGACCTGGTGGCAAAATACATATGGACTAACCCAGAGAAGGGGGAGTACACATATGAAGGAGGTTAGCGGGGAGGGAAGACACGGGCCTGCCTGGAGAGGGGGGAGTATACCGTGAAGCATATGGGATCGCCGGTGGGGATCGCGCATAGCAGGGCTGACCAAGTGGGCATACCAACAACGTAATGGGCCAGGCACCCGACTCCTCCGCTGAGTCGGATGCTGGGAGGAACTCTGTAGGGTTCGCCAAATGGGGAAATCAGCTAGACAGAGAGGAAAAGGCACACTTATCTCTGTGTTAGAGAGAAAGGCGCACCAAGCATGTTACAACACCAAACCAAATTTCCTCATTCACCGGAGTTATCCAGCACACGTGAGGAAACCGGCACCACTCGAAGATTATAAAATCTCGCAAATGTATTAGGTGTCGCCCAGCCCGCAGCTCTACAGATGTCTGTTAGAGAGGCGCCGCGTGCTAACGCTCAAGAGGATGTGACGCTTCTAGTGGAGTGCGCTCTCACCCCCGTGAGACACGGCTCGCCCTGGCACTGATAAGCGAGGGAGATGGCATCCACTTTCTAATGGACCAACCTCTGTTTGGATACGGCACTTCCCTTCTGCCGACCGCCGTAACAGACAAAGAGCTGCTCAGAGGATCTAAAGCTCTGAGTGCGGTCCATATAAAGTCGCAGAGCGCGAACGGGACACAGCAAAGAAAGGGCTGGGTCTGCCTCCTCCGTGGGCAGCGCTTGCAGGCTCACTACCTGGTCTCTAAAGGGGGTGGTAGGATCCTTGGGCACATAACCAAGCCGGGGTCTCAGGATAACATGAGAGTAGGCCGGCCCGAATTCCAGGCACAAATCACTGACCGAAAATGCCTCAAGATCCCCAACCCTCTTGATCGATGCCAACGCGACCAGCAGAGCTGTCTTTAAGGACAGAATTCTCAAGGATACTGAGTCGAGTGGTTCGTACGGATCTCCGCATAGGCTCGTGAGCACTACAGAGAGATCCCAAGAGGGCATGAGAGGGGGGCGGGAAAGATTTACTCGCACCTCTGAGGAACTGGATGATGAGGTTATGCCTTCCCACTGTGCCGCCATCCACCGCGTCATGATGAGCGGAAATGGCAGCGACTTAAACCTTTAGTGTGAAGGGTGACAGCCTCTGCTTCAACCTATCCTGAAGGAAAGAAAGCACAACACTCATCTGGCAAGTCCGGGGGTCTTCTCGGTAAGAAGCGCACCACTCATTGAATAGACTCCACTTCAGGGCGTAGGCATGCCTCGTAGACCACCGCAGCCGGTAGGTCACCTAAGTCTTCTGCGCTTTGTCTATGGACAACACGTGGAGGTTTCAGAGATCAGGACGCGGGTGCCAAATGGTGCCCTGTCCCTGAGAAAGAATGTCCTTCCTCAAAGGGATCTGCCAGGGAGTGGCCGTCGCGAGGAGAGAGAGTTCTGAAATCCAGGTCCGGTTGGGCCAGAGGGGCGCAACTAGAAAGACCTGCTCCTCGTCCTCCCTGACCTTGCACAATATTTGTGCGAGTAGGCTCACTGGGGGAAACACATATTTGCGCATGCCTCGAGGCCAGCTGTGAGCCAGTGCGTCAGTGTCGAGGGGGGCCTCGGTCAGAAAATAACACCACCGGCAATGAGTGCTCTCAGAGGAAGCACGCCCATATCAGCTGGACTGACTCTGGGTGGAGCCTCGAGCTGAGACATGCGGCGAGAGCGAATACCGTCGCCGTGCTGTCCGTCCTGACCAGCACGTGTTTCCCCTCTAACAGCGGTAAAAAATGGCGCAGACTGAGATACACTGCCAACACCTCCAGGCAATTGATATGCCAATGCAACCGGGTTCTTTTCCACGGACCCGCAGCTGCATGCCTGTGACACATGGCCCCCAGCCCGTACTGGAAGCATTTGTTGAAACGACAACATGCCTGGACACTTGTTCTAAAGGCACACCAGCCTGTAGAAATGCAGGGTCCGTCCAAGGGCTGAGGGTGCGGCGACACAGCGGAGTGACAGCCACCCGGTGCGTGCCAGCACGCCATACACATCTGGGGACCCGATCGTGAAGCCAATGCTGAAGAGGTCTCATATGGAGCAGTCCGAGCGGCGTGACAGTGGCTGCGGATGCCATATGCCCCAGGAGCCTCTGAAAAAATTTCAGTGGGACCACAGTTTTCCTGTCGAACTCTTTCAGACAGGTCAGCATCAGCTCATGGTCATGGTGTCATGGTGATCGAGTCCAGCTCCAACCCGAGAAAAGAGATGCTCTGCACGGGGGCGAGCTTACCTTTTTCTCGGTTGACCCGAAGCCCCAACAGGTCGAGGTGATGGAGCACCCTGTCCCTGTGCATAATAAATTGATTCCCTCGAGTGAGCTAAAATCAGCCAGTCGTCGAGATAATTGAGTATGCGGATGCCCATGAGCCGAAGAGGCGCCAGGGCACCCTCCGCGAGCTTGGTGATAACCCTCGGAGACAGAGAGAGCCCGAAAGGGAGGACTTTGTATTGCCATGCTCAATCCTGAGGACGGACGCACCGGAGGATGCGCTTCTGCGTAAGCATTCTGAACAGCAGCTTGTGAAGGCAGTGGTTCAAAACGCGCAGATCTAGGATTGGCCGTAACCCGCCGCTCTTTTTGGGTACGATGAAGTAGGGGCTGTAAAACCTGCTCCTCATCTCAGCTGGAGGGACTGGCTTGATTGCATCCTTCGCCAGGAGGACAGCAATCTCCTCACGCAAGACAGGGGTGGACACGGGGCTGACCCTGGTGAAATACACGCCCGTTAACTTGGGAGGCCGTTTGGTGAACTGAATCGCATAGCCGAGTCTGATCGTGCGAATGAGCCATTGCGACGGGCTGGGCAGAACTAACCAGGCTGGCAGAGCTCGCGCAAGTGACATCATTGGCACGATCGTTGACGCACCAGCAGTGGGACAGCACGGAGTGGGAGGGCTCACCCCAGGAGCCATGGGTTCCCGAGGAAGAGCAGGAGGCAAGAGATTCACACTCACCTTTCTCCCAGGGTCCTGAAGGAGGGGCGAGAGTGCAAGAGAAGGGAGCCTGTCCTCTAACACACTCAGAGCCCGTGGCAAGGTGCACCGTTCCTGCGAGCTGGAAGGCATAGCGTCCCAGACTGGCAGTGTTCGGGCTGTCACATCCAGAGAAGATTTTGAAAATTCTTGAAAATTTTGCGGCCACCGGCAGTGAGGCCAGCAGCCTGGTGTTGAAAAACACTGTTTGATGGTGCGCTCGGCCCTCCACCGAGGAAAGAGCAAGTCCCCTCTTCTCCGGATGGCCCATCTCAGGGTTGCTTCGCGGTCCGTTTACCAGACTTAATGGCGCCCTGGGGCGGGGGCGCTGAATGCCTGCGGGGTGCTCGGAGCTGCCGCTTAGCCGGTGGAGCGGGCAGAGGCGGCGAAGCAGGTCTTGAAGCCGCATGTGGGCGCCCTTGGCGAGGAGCAGCCGAGGTGGATGGCTCGCCGAACAGGCCAGCCTGGGATATGGGTGCGTTAAGAAAGCGAACTTTGTCAACGTCATGCATATCTGCCAGGTTTAGCCAGAGGTGGCATTCCTGGACCACTAGCGTGGCCATCGTCCTTCCCAGGGCACGCACAGCTGACTTGGTGGCATAGTCGGTTGTGGTGCGAAGCTCATGCATCAGGCCTGGGTCGGAACCACCCTCGTGCAGCTGGGCCAACCCCTGCACTTGGTAGCGCTGATACGTTGCCATCGCATGTAAGGCAGAAGCAGCCTGGCCCGCCTGGGACGCAGATAACCTACACACTTTGGATGGAAGACGAGGCTGACAGCACCAGGAAGAGGCACCACGTGGGCAAAGATTGACCGCAATGGCGCGCTCAACCTGGGGAATCGCCTCGTACCCCCTGGCTGCTCCACCGTCAAGGGTGGTGAGGGCGGAAGCCTTGGCTTGGCCTTCTTCTTAGCCTCCACGTAGCACCCATCTAGTCGGTCCAGCCGTGGGGCTGGGGGATAAATCATCTCCAGACCCACCGCCGAAGCAGCCCGATGGACATCTGGTCCTCTGTGTCATCGAGTGAGAGGGCGATCATCCGAGAGGATGGAGCGCTTCTCTCACTCGAAGCTTGGATGGAGCGCGCTGACGAGTGGGAGGTCAGCAAGCCTGAGGGCGGCGGATTGACCCCCACTGTAACCCTCAGATCTGCCCGAGTCCCAATCTACTTGCGGGGGACAACAGGGGTGGTTCTCTCTTTTGCAATAGCGAGCCGCGATCTTAGCCTATCAACAGACATGCCATCGCAGTGATGGCATGGACTGCCCGCGAGCACCGCATTAACATGCTGGACCCCCAGACATGCAACGCAGTGCTCGTGCCCATCATCCGGGGACAGGAAACCACCGGATCCAGAAACGCACAGTCGGAACGACATCTATAAAAAGACGCGCTGCTCAACCGTGTTGCTGTTTTAGGAAACTTGCTCTAATATACAAACCGCTCTTGGAGAACCGGACCAGAGAAACGCCCAGGGACGGGAGAATGGACCCAGCTCGACCGTCGCTGCCTGCGTTGTAGCTTGCTCTGGGACTGGGAGAAACAGCTTGTCTGTAGCCAGCAGCTTACTCTCTCTCTCTCGATCGAAGTCGGAGTATCAGCAAACGACTCTTTCACTTGCGTGAGGCTTCTGAAAGCGAAAAGGTGTTCTTGTGAAGCACAGCTGGCATTCTTATTCACAAGCTGATTGTGATTGCTGTCACCTGCATGCACTGACACCCCCAACTCATTGGCATTTCATTGGCCCGTTTTATTACTCTTCAGAATGACTGGCTTTCTGATGAAATCCCCATAGTGGAAGTTTTCCACATAGCATTGAAGTTCCCCTCCCGCTGGGGAAACCTAATTACAGTTGAAAGATGCAAATATGTGGGCGACTGCCTCTTCATATTATGTCTCCAGATAAAGAAAGTGACTCCTACAGACTCTGCTTGTGCTTCGAATGCGTTTGATAATAAAACTTATTTCACTGGAAAAAATTTTACTGCCTTCAATACATATATACAAGTCTTTTTTTTTTTAAGTGTGTTGGCACTATTTCAGTTGTTCTCACATTTGAAAACCAAAGAGCTCTGCATAAACTTACTGCAATGCTCAATTAATCACAGTCAGCATTTTAAAACATTTTTTGTTCATAGTTTCCAGACTCCTTTGTTATAAAGTGAGTTGGAGAGATTAAAAACTAGGGTGACTGTCGCTGACTTGTTCTGAATATTTTAGCTTATTATAACTCTGACAACTATAGTTTCACTCTATCATTGTCAATGTACTGCAACTTTAATATTATGTATAACAGCAAATGATTAATAAGCAGCCTCTCTTATTTTTTTTTAAGTTATAAATATTAATGTGTCTGCAAATGTCTTTTAATAATTTAATTTAGGTTGAGTATTTCCCATATCAGTAAACACAGAATTTCTCCCATGAAGGCATGTAAACAGTATTTTTTCTTGTTTTATTGATTTCTAATATTATCAACATAATAAGCAGTGAGAGTTATTTTAGGCTGTGTTTTACTGCAGCTTAATTTTGAAACCAAATTGTATTTTTTTTTTTTTAACATATAATCCTATTAAATATAACTATAAAATATTTGAACTATAACAAGCTTTTTTATTTAAAATACATTACACTCTCTCAACCAGTTTATACATCTTTCCGTCTTTCAATTATGATTAAGTATTTTATTTATTTATTTATTTATTTATTTATTTATTTATTTATTTATTTATTTATTTATGTATTTATGTATTTATTTTATAACTACAACATTTTAACTATAACAAGCTTTTTTTTTCTCTTTAAAATACATTATTACATTCTCTCAACCAGTTTATAAATCTTTCAATCTTTCAATAATGATTAAGTTGTATTTTATTTATTTATTTATTTATTTAATAACTATAACATATTTTAACTATAACAAGCTTTTTTTCTTTAAAATACATTATTACATTCTCTCCACCAGTTTATGAATCTTTCAATAATGAGTATGTTATTTATTTATTTATTTATTTTTTATTTATTTATTTATTTTTACTTTTTTTCACAGGTATGGTTTGATCTAGCAGTAAAATAATGACTTATTAATCAAAATAAAGCACATATTTGTTCGTGAAACATCAATGAAACAAATAAGAACAGGATTTATGTAATAATATCAGTACATTCATGTTTTAAATGCTTCTTATTCCCAGCAGGCACAGGACGTTAACATGACATCAGATTGATGTTGTACCCCAATGTTGTGGGACGTTGCATTTTAGCTGGAAATGAAAATCGGGTTGACGTCAGAACCCAACGTCAGACCGACATCAGTGTCCAACATCGGGCAGACGTTAGATTTTGGTCACTTTCCAATGCAACCTAAAAACAACCAAATATCAACGTCTAATGTTACAGCTTGATGTTGTGTGGATGTTACCACTTTGACGTCTATGAGACATTGTATTTTGGTTGCCAATCCTGATGAATAAATGTCAGTATTTGACGTCAATATGACGTTAGTTTAAGATGTTGGCTCGATTTTGGTCACTTTCCAACACAACCTAAAATTAACCAAATATCAACGTCATTTGTCGTCATTATTGGACATCAAAATAACATTTATCAGACGCTGGCATTGAATAGACATTGAATTTTGGTCACCTGACATCACGACCTAAATGTAAGTATGGGGTTGTGTCAATTTTACCCCTGGATATTGAATAAACCATTCTCAAAGAATTTAAGTAACTGGATCTGGCTTTTTCTGCAGCTAGATATATTTATACCATATTCATATATGTTAATTGATTAAGTCTAACAGTATTCTATTTTAACAGATTTAGATTGATTCTAAGGAATCTGACAACAAACAAAAAAACTGACAAATTAAATAAAATCAAAAGGTCACAAACAGTTAATGATAAACTTCATTATGATTCATTGATTGTACATACACTAGTTGGTAGTTTCATCAAAGTACAGTCTTGTAATGCATCTCTGCTTATTTTGACTTATAACACAGTATTAAAGTATAACACAGTGTTAACCTTCATCTTTCTAATATAATAATAATAATAATAATAATAATGTGTCTTTTTTTTTCAGTCATTTCTATGTGTGCTGAGTGTGTCTGGTCTTGAATCTGCAGGGTGCTTTGTGGGTGTCTGGTGTCTGCTTCGGGTTCTGGAGGCTAGTTTGTCAGTGAGATGCACAGAAGGGCACAACAGCATCCAGATGGCTACACTGAGTAAACTCTTCTCACTCTTAAACTAGATGAAAGTTCAATTTGACAGCCTTTTTGATTTGTGTCGCTTTCAAAAAGGATGTTGTTTGAGTGCTTCGAGAGAAACCATTCTGTCAAAGTAATTCTCACACGAGTCTAATCTGTATATTTTCTGTCACAAGTGATTGTTAAAATTTCGGAAACGACAGAAAGCTTAAAAGAGATGCTTTGAGTTGTTCTTCCTTAAAAAAAAAAAAAAAAAAAAACATTTGTTGAGTGTTCTTTAAGCCATCTGTCAAGATAGTTGTGTAGATAGCCTTTCTATGTGTACACCAAAAGGTGGGATAGAAAGAAAGAAAGAAAGAAAGAAAGAAAGAAAGAAAGAAAGAAAGAGAAAGAAAGAAAGAAAGAAAGAGAAAGAAAGAAAGAAAGAAAGAAAGAAAGAAAGAAAGAAAGAAAGAAAGAAAGAAAGAAAGAAAGAAAGAAAGAAAGAAAGAAAGAAAATGTCAACTATATTGTAACCCTGTGGCAAAGGTCTCACATTAAATCATGGTCCACCCAACCAGAAAATAATAATAATAATAATAATAATAATAATAATAACAATAATAATAATAAAAAGAAGAATATTGCTTACTGTGTTATAATTTTATATATTTATATATAAACCATAAGTAAAAGCAATTTGTCCAATATGTTTGTCAAAAATAAAACTTGCCCACAGTACCTTGACATAAAGATGTAATAATTATAACGTAATATAAAATAAACAACAACAAAAAACAACAACACTTATCTAATGCTTAGTTTACTTAATAGAAAACGGGAAGAACCATTTTATTGTGTGTTGTCAGGTTTAGGTAGGGTTGGGTTATCACTTTAATTTTAGTGATTCCGGTACCTATTCTGCTTATCGAATCCAGGTATTATCAATTTTCAGGTTCCAATTCCAATATCTTTTGGAGAGAAAAAACGTACATATATATATATTTATTATTCGTGTTATATTTATATATATTTATAACCATTATAACAACCTATAGGATGTTACTTTTAAAGAGATAGCTTACCCAAATTTTAATTTACTTATTGTTTGCTCACCCTTAAATAGTATCAAATCTTTAACATTTTTTTCTTGTTACAAAAAAAGATGATATTTTGAAGAAAGAAGAAACCTGTAACCATTGACTTCCGTAGAAGAAAAAACATATTATTATTATTAATAATAATATAAGTCAACGGTTACAGGTTTTCGGTTTTCTTCAAAATATTTTCTTTTGTGTTCAACAGAAGAAAGAAAATTCTAAAGGTTTGAAAAAAGTAAAGGGTGAGTAAATGGCAGATTTTTTTTATTTTGGGTGAACTATCCCATTAACTGGCGACACGGTAGCTCAGTTGTTAGCACTGTCGCCTCACAACAAGAAGGTCACTGTTTCAAGTCCCGGCTGGGCCAGTTGGTATTTCTGTGTGGAGTTTGCATGTCCCAACCCGCGTGGGTTTCCTCCGGGTGCTCTGGTTTCCCCCACAAATCCAAAGACATGCACTATAAGGGAATTGAGTAAAGTAAATTGGCCGTAGTGTATGTGTGTGAATGAGTGTGTATGGATGTTTCCCAGTACTGGGTTGCAGCTGGAAGGGCATCCGCTGTGTAAAACATATGCTGGATAAGTTGGCGGTTCATTCCACTGTGGCGACCCCTGATCAATAAAGGGACTTAGCCGAAAGAAATATCTCTTTAACTGTGAGAATTCATCAAATAAAAATAAAAAATAGAATTCTAATAGACTTCTAACAATAGTCCAAAAATAGACTAGCCGTGCTAGTCTGCTAACTAGTCTATTTTGAACTATTATTAGAGGTACTAATAATATACTGTATATATTATAAAAAATATAGCTGCTGTCTGAATAATTTTAATTTATGACACAATTTAGGTAACAGTCATACATCAATGCATCATTCTATGGTGTAGTTTAAGACCAGGTTACATACAGTTTGGGAAACATACTCCCAATTGATATTTAGTCTTTGAGTCTTTGAACGTTTAACCTGAATTATTAACATCCGCACATAGAACCCAGTGCATATACAAACATAAAAACAGCTCCATTTAAAGAGCCGGCAGACACTTGAACGCATTTTCCAACCTCTGTGTTCTCACAGCCCTCTATGTAGTGAATAGAGAGTGATTTTGTTTCTTTTCACATAAGAACCTCAAAGTGCCGAATATACGGCATCCAGTCTTTTTAGCCCCTGTGATATGAGATCATCAAAGGTGTTTTTTTCCCCCTTGTTTCCCAAATGTGTTTTGAGGAATGTCAGCATTTCTGTGTGATGCTTTGTTTAAACCACAATAATGAAACCCTTTTATTTTTGATAGAAGCATTTCATTCGGGTACATCTATAGTTTATTTTCAGTGATAAAAGATAATGCATAGACATACATATTGGCACAAACATTATTATTGGTCGCATATGCGCCCAAAATTGTATCTATGCGAAACTTGTAGTAACTGTGCTTATAATTGGTGGGTGCAACTAAATTTTGGCTGGTGCTCCTAAATTTTTAAAGTTAGGACCACCAGTGCTACCAAGGAAAAAGGTTAATTTCGAGCCCTGTCTATAAATAGTCTGTATAGGCAGTATATATCATCTGCATTATTATGCTTAATGTGTCAACATGACATATATATAATTTAGTTTGTTATGTATAAGCAAACAAACAAAAATTACAATAAGTAACCTAAATGTATATAGTACTATAACACGTTGTACAGTATATACATTCATTCATTCATTCATTTTCCTTCGGCTTAATCCCTTTATTCATCAGGGGTCACCACAGCTGATTGAACCGCCAACTTATCCTGCATATGTTTTACACAGCGGATGCCCTTCCAGCTGCAACCCAGTACTTAGTACAGGTCAATCTGTGCTCTTGAAAACACTGTCGGTTGGGTTTAGGGAAGGAGGAGGGTGGGTCAGTCGATCAGTCAGTCAGTCAGTCGACAGCGGCCTCTGGTGGATTTACGTGAGAACAGCAGGCGCGAATGGCACTCGCGAGAGAAATTTGAGATCTCAAAAAGCGCACACAGCGGCCTCTGGTGGATTTGCAAAAGCAAAAAACTACAAAAAAATGTATCTCCTGGGACATATTTGGAGTTTGCATGATCCTAAATATTATTATTATTATAATAGTTATTATTATTATTATGATTATTATTATTATTATTATTATTATTATTATTATTATTATTATTAT
>CAIGQV010019081.1:7131526-7143873 GCA_903798115.1 Danio jaintianensis | reverse complement strand
ATTATTATTATTATTATTATTATTATTATTATTATTATTATTATTATTATTATTAGTAGTAGTAGTAGTAGTAGTAGTAGTAGTGTTAGTAGTAGTATGTGATTTAAATTCTGTTTACACCTGATATTAACACATTTTTTCAATCCAATTATAATGGAATGATGCTAAATGCATAAACAGGGTTTATAAAATAACCAGCATCCGGTTGGATTGTTTTCATAGTGTAAACACTCAAGGTAAATCGCATTCAAACAACCTCAAAAGACCACCTACACTCTGTCTACTTACGAAGGTATTCATGCTTCATTGCGTTCTACTAAAACATATGGCTTATGATCAAAATTGTAGCCTTCCACATACTTTTCATTCACTTGCTTTCATTCAATAGCATGCATGGGTCACATAGAGGAAAAGTGGTGTAGAGGATGAGGAAATAAGAGGGACGGGTCTCGATGAAATCTGTATACAAGTGGTCACATTTGAATGCATGGTAATATCAGGTAGAAAAAGTAAAGCTAATCACTTGTGAATGGATCACAAGGTATGATGTTATACAATGGTATATTAAAAGGTTTATTCTGACATACATTTGAAAAGAATCTGTCACAATTATTTCATTTAATTCCAAACCCTTTCATACATTCTCAAAATGCATATGTAGGCATTTTAAATAAAAAAAAAAAACATTTAAAGTCCAGTCCACTAAGCCTTCACTTTTCAAAACTTTCATCAAAACAAGTACACCATTTCCTAACAACATGCGAGACTGTGCCACGACACGATAAAGGGTAACTTTTTCATGTTAAAACAAGTTTTTGTCCTTTGCGACAGGTATGCGCAAAAGTTTTATTTTAGAAAAAGTTTCTATTTCTGGGATGTTGCGGCAAAACAACACCATAAACTGCTATGACAGTTATCTCCTCAGGTACAGATTATGTGCTTTATTCAGAGTTAAATGCTACTAATACTGTATTACTAATACTAACACAATATTACGCAACATTTATTGTCATACAACTGAAAGCAGCAGCAGATATTTCACTTTAGATCTTGAACATGTAATAACTAGCCAACAGTTTTAAAATGAGTCAGTGACTCAGTGCAAACCATCAGTCAACAATATCATTCACTCAGCCTTTGTAATTTTAATAAAGTTAAGTAGGTTAAATGTGTATTAATTGGATTATAACCCTTACCTATTTAAATAAATGGCTGGTATTTAAATGTTTGTCGTTTTGCGATGTGTTTGGTGCAGACAGCCAAATTGCTTGTCGTGGGAACACTCAAACACTACTTGTTTAAAACGAGCTGAAACAACACAATTCTGGAGATTTTTTGGGGAAACTTATTTATTTTTTTATGTTCAAGCCACTTAAGTGGATTAAGTTAACTTAATTGGTTTATGTTGGGATAACATTAATGAATTGTGTGGAACCCTGCATTTTTTTACAGTGAATCTTGTCATTTTGCATGTAATTAGGACATGGTGTTAAATCTGCGCTTCAGTGAGTTTCTATTTTCCAAATCTGAGGAGCTAGGTATATTCATTCATTCATTCATTCATTCATTCATTCATTCATTCATTCATTTTCCTTCAGCTTAGTCCCTTATTTATCAGGGGTCGCCATAGCGGAATGAACCGCCAACTATTCCAGCATATGTTTACGCAGCAGATGCCCTTCCAGCTGCATTCCAGTACTGGGAAACACCCATACACTCTCGCATTCACACATGCATTCATACACTACAGCCAATTTTGTTTACCCAATTCACATGTCTTTGAACTGTGGGGAAAACCGGAGCACCCGGAGGCAACCTATGCCAACACGGGGAGAACATGCAAACTCCACACAGAAATGCCAACAAATCGAACTAGCGACCTTCTTGCTGTGAGGCAACAGTACTACCTACTAAGCCACTGTGCCGCCGGAGCTAGGTATATATTCATTAATTTATTTTCCTTCGGCTTAGTCCCTTTATTCATCAGGGGTCGCCACAGTGGAATGAGGTACTGCCACCCAGCGGTAACCACAGCGCTACTGCAACCCAGTACTGGGAAACATCCATACACACTTATTGACACACATACACTATGGACAATTTAGTTTATTCAATTCACCTATACCCCATACCTTTGGAATGTGGGGGAAACCAGAGCACCCGGAGGAAACCCACGCCAATATAGGGAGAACAGAAATGCCAACTGACCCAGCTGGGACTCGAACCAGCGACCTTCTTGCTGTAAGGCGACAGTGCTAACCAATGAGCCACTGTGTCGCCCCACTAGGTATATAATATTATAACTTTGTAAAGTGTAATTCAATACCATTATAGTATAAAACAATAAGGCAAGGGCGACGCGGTGGCGCAGTGGGTAGCACGTTCGCCTCACAGCAAGAAGGTCGCTGGTTCGAGCCTCGGCTGGGTCAGTTGGCATTTCTGTGTGGAGTTTGCATGTTCTCCCCGTGTTCGCGTGGGTTTCCTCCGGGTGCTCCGGTTTCCCCCACAAGTCCAAAGATATGCGGTATAGGTGAATTGGGTAAGCTAAAATTGTCCGTAGTGTATGTGTGTGAATGGGTGTGTATGGATGTTTCCCAGAGATGGGTTGCGGCTGGAAGGGCATCCGCTGCATAAAACATATGCTGGATAAGTTGGCGGTTCATCCCGCTGTGGCAGTTATTTCTTCTTTACACTAAGAATCAAATAACTATTTTAAGAATTGTTCACTGAAAGGTTAAGGAACCTAAAATGGTTCTTCTTTGGCATCACTGCGAAAACTCTATTTTGGAGTTTTTTTCTTTTTGAAGTCTGCGTGGTTTTCCATACTGACTTTTAATTCAGTATGCTCATCTACTTCCAACTGAAATAAAATATTGAATAGGTGACGGGGCTTTCTTTTATGCATCCTTCCCTTATAGCAAACTAACGGTTAGAGAGGGTGATAAATAAGGGACTAAGCCGAAAGGAAAATGAATGAATGAATTTGTACTGCATTTATTACTCATAGTTCACCATTTACTAATGCATCATTAACATCCAAATTCATGCTTGTTAACATTAGTTAACACACCGTGAGTTAACTATAACTTAACTGTATTTTCATTAAATAACATTAACTAACATGAACAAATGCTGTAATACGTGTATTGTTCATTGTTTGTTCATGTTAGTAAATGCATTAACTAATACAACCTTATTGTCAAGTGTTACCAATGTATGATGTTTAAATGTATAAATCTTGATGACATTCTAAGTCTACCTCAGAGAACAGTAGAAAATAAGCAATTAAAAAAATAATAATTTAAAAATAAAAACAATACTGATACTTGCTGATATCAACAGCTATTTTTTATTCAGATGCAGACTGTATTTGCTAGTTGGCTGTGGTCTTTTTCTGTAAATGTTCAGGTGCGATGCTTTAGCCCAGATACATTCAACACAGTTGTCACTGTGTCACCATTTGTTCTCTGGTGTCAGTTTGACGTATCGAGGCTCTTAGATGGATGTTTCAGCATTTATATGAAGGTAGCTGCTAATGAAGACACTTGCATAGGCCATTTTCTTTCTTTAGTAACAAAATACCCATGTTTCCACTACTAAGTTGAAGACCCCCCTTCAATGTGGCACCATGGGGCCAAGCCTCCACCATATGCCCCATTACTCTCAAAATCTCCCGCAATGAAGAGAAACGTATTCATTGAGAAACTGCAGCGTGAAATCCACTTCAATCGCCTGTTGCACCTTCAACTGTGTGGAGCAGGATAAACCGGGTTTGGGTTCACCTCAGATAGCACAAAAAACTGCTAAGGAGATTTGTAGCTCTCCGAAAGATGGATTTTTACCAGGGCTTCTAGGGGATGCCATGCTTAATTTGAACAACCCGCGGTCCAAGGGCACACACCACCATAATGAGCGAGTACACAGCCTGCATCAGCTTCCCTCAGCATAAGTGCCCGTGACACTTTATCAGACCGACACAAATGGTTTCCTGGTTTGCTGATCTTTCCGCAAACTACAGCTAAACCAGACCTGGAGAGGCATATTGAAACTGACGCATCCACAATTCAAATGAGCTGCGTTTCACCTTGCATCGTTTTTTTTTTCCTTGAATTTAGATGCGTTTTAAAATAGGAACTCTCGAGCTGCTATAGATAAAGAGGATTGCACTCCAGCGCTGTGAGGAATCAGGCCCTTCTGGGCTCAGCTGTAGGTTATTTTATTCCAAAATCAACTTATTTCAAAGTCATCTCAAGTTTGGGAAACTAGCAAAAAAAGTGACTGTGTAGCCCACAAAGACAGTTCCGCAGCACACGCTTGGAAAGAAAAGAGGGAATCGCAAGCGCCATGGGCCAAAGATGTTACTGAACAGAGCAAGGCACAGGAGGAGGTTTATAATACCTGAAAAGTGTGACAGTATCTATTAGCATTCCATTTCAATGACAACTGCTCGGGTGGCACAGTATCCTCTGAAATATGCAAGGTTGTCAGCTATATTATATATATATATACACTCAAAAAATATTTTTGCTGCTTCTTCAAACTACTTATTTAAAATGAGCTGAATCAACACAATTCTAAATTTTTTTTTTGGGACAACATAATTGTTTTATGTTCAATCCACTTAAATTTGTTAAAACAATTAAGTTTTAACAGTTAAGTTAACTTAATCGATTTGTGTTGTGACAACATGAAGGAACCCAGCATTTATTTTTTTTTTAAGTGTATGAAGAGTTTACTCAATTTTGAATCCTTTTGACTGAGTACACTGAGTACAGCTGCAAAACAAATATGGTTCATGGAAATTATGGAAAGGACTAAAATGTATATATTTTTTATTTTTTAGAAATCATATATTTACACTGAATATTGATGAGTACAATTGCAAAAAAAATAAAAAAAACAATTATTGGTTATCTGTTTTTGCAAAGGACTCAAACATACACTACCTGACAAAAGTCTTGTCGCCTATCCAAGTTTTAGGAACAACAAATAATAACTTGACTTCTAGTTGATCATTTGGTATCAGAAGTGCCTTTTACGAAAGGCAAAGGCTTCTAGATTATGTTTATTTTACCAAAATAAAATATGATCATGCCTTGATTTTTTATTATTCAATTAGGACAGTAAGGTCTTTGCTTAGTCTCTTTGCTTAGACAAAAGTCTTGTCACTTGACAGAAATAATGTACAGCATAAAATATAAAGTCATGGTGCAGTGGAAAAATAATTAATATTGTGTATGACTCCCATGAGCTCGGAGGACTGCATCCATACATCTCTGCAATGACTCAAATAATTTTTTAATAAAGTCATCTGGAATGGCAAAGGAAGCATTCTTGCAGGACTCCCAGAGTTCATCAAGATTCTTTGGATTCATCTTCAATGCCTTCTTCTTCATCTTACCCCATACATGCTCAATAATGTTCATGTCTGGTTGACTGGGCTGGCTAATCCTGGAGCTCCTTGACCTTCTTTGCTTTTAGGAACTTTGATGTGGAGGCTGAATTATGAGAAGGAGCGCTATCCTGCTGAGGAATTTGCCCTCTCCTGTGGTTTGTAATGTAATGGGCAGCACAAATGTCTTGATACCTCAGGCTGTTGATGTTGCCATCCACTCTGCAGATCTCTCGCACGCCCCCATACTGAATGTAACCCCAAACCATGATTTTTCCTTCACCAAACTTGACTGATTTCCTTCAGAATCTTGGGTCCATGCAGGTTCCAATAGATCTTCTGCAGTATTTGTGATGATCGGGATGCAGTTCAACAGATGATTCATCAGAAAAATCTACTTTCTGCCACTTTTTCAAATGATCAACTAGAAGTCAAGTTATTATTTGTTGCTCTTACAACTGGGATCAACGACAAGACTTTTGTCAGGAAGTTTACACACAGGCACAAACATTAATTTAAACTCTGTCAAAAAGTATAATATCATATTAACTAGTATACTAGTCTCATATTAACAACCAACTATGTTTTAAACAAATATATATATATAAAGCATTTTTTGGTGTGCATTTTATGTTTCTGTTTTCTAGGACTCTTGAAAAAAAAGTGTGCCACAGAAAACAAAATAATTAGGTCACAATTCATGCTATTAACTACTGGCTTATTACCTGCCTATTATTAAGATATGAACTGTTCATTAGTGGTTACAAAGTATGACCTTATTCTGCATCCCTAATCCTACCCAAGACCTAAGCTTCTACCTTACTAACTATTAATAAACAGCTAATTAGTAGCTTATTAAGCTAGCAGTGTTAGTTAATGGTTTGTTAATACTGTGAATTGTGACCTAAAGTGTTACCAATAACTGTTACATTAATGTTAAATGAATACAAACATATGATTTTAAAATGCTGTCTTGCAATCTTATGAAGTCCATTTTCAGAACAGAATGAAGTGTGATTGTTTCACATTAAGTAAATAAGTAAACTGTTAATAAATGCAATCAAATATATAAAACTAATGATATAACATGATTGATTTGTTGAATACAAAGTTGCTTAATAATTCACATTTCAGATCTTGTTAATACATCAGTATTGTATATTTGCTAACACTCCACTTCATGTATATTATATCATAATCTGGTGTTGTGGAACTAATGTTTGATTAGTACAAATTAGGTTTCATAAAAAAAAAAATAAAGATCTAATTTATCTACAAATGACATATTGTTAAAGAAAAGCACTAATATAACAGGGTTAAATTCTGGAGGGTTGCTCTTGTTTACTCGGTCAGATGGTCCAAACCTGTAGCTTGAAATGAGATAAACGAGGGAGCAAACACTTAGGTCACCGCTGTGGTATTGATTACCTATGGCACCACTGCTATCTGTCTCAACCTCTATCTCTTTCTCCCGCTCTCTCCTTCGTAAAACACTCTCTCCATCACTCTCACCTCTACCTGGTTTGTCTTCATAAGTTGTTCTAGACACAAATGCAGACAAACAAAAACAAAGCGAGGACGAGATGTCTAAAACACGGCACGAGGAGGAATGTTTGTTTGGAGCCACTTTGTTAAGTCTGGTTTGACAATGAGCAGAATTGAATCCTCTCGCCTGAAGACGCATTGCGGTGTCAGTTATCCGTGAACCCAAGCTTGGTCTTAAAAATATGCTGTGTTTTGATAGAGAGAGGCAACTGTGTCAAGCAGAGCTGGATGAATTACACAAATCCTGTACCTGGTGAAAAATGACTCCATTTAAATTACTCTTTTTTTTTTTTTTACTTGGGAAAGTATTACTATAGTGTGTATTTCCATTCATTCATTCATTCATTCATTCATTTTCTTTTCGGCTTAGTCCCTTTATTAATCTGGGGTCGCCACAGCGGAATGAACCGCCAACTTATCCAGCTTATGTTTTATGCAGCAGATGCCCTTCCAGCTGCAACCCATCACTGGGAAACATCCATACACACTCATTCACACACATACACTACGGACAATTTAGCCTACCCAATTCACCTATACCACGTCTTTGGACTGTGGGGGAAACCGGAGCACCCGGAGGAAACCCACGCGAACACGGGGAGAACATGCAAACTCCACACAGAAACGCCAACTGACCCAGCCGAGGCTCGAACCAACGAGCTTCTTGCTGTGAGGCGAACGTGCTACCCACTGCGCCACCGTGCAGCCCTGTGTATTTCCAATGTAACTTTTTTTATTTAGTGGCTAATTTTGTTCATTTGTATGATCTCAACATACATTTAATATAGTTTGCTTATCCTCCAATGAGGGATAGGTTTAGGGGTGGGGTTTGGGGCCACGCCTCCTTTTAAAAATGTAACATTTTTGCATGAATTAAATCATGAATTTGTAAGAATTCTGACAATTTCTGACAATAATACTGTACATAAAATAGTTGTTTCAGGCTGGTATTTCTGCTTAGAAATGGTTATAGTCACAGAAACTCTGATAGATTACAAACAAGTCAGACATTATTATGACATTTTATGAGTAGTCAATGAGACGGTTAACTAGGGAGATTTGAATGAAGATATTAAATATGTCAAATGTGCATTTGTAATTCAATTGCTCAATATATCCTTACAAACAGGGCTTAAAATAAAAACTGACAGCACAGGTTTTTATGAGTGAGCTCAGGAACATTTGCAGAGAGTATGCATTTAAGGTAATAGTATTGTAAATAATATGCAGATTCTTTCACAGACCAATCATTTCACATCATTGGACCTTAATGTATAGACAGGAGATCGTGAATTATGTAGCCAGAGGAACGTATGGCTGCATTTCGTCTTTAAAGCGAACGCTACGGGGCGGTATGACAGCATTCCTTTTCTCGCTTATCAACTGACCATTTTGCTCCATATGGATGGCTTTTCCGCTGTTACCAGTTTGTCCAGTGGCTCACTGCGTGCTTTGGCGGACTTGAGACACAGAGTTGAGTTGACCGCAACGACGGGGTTTGAGTCCGGTGAAGAACAGTTCCAGAAAGCAGGTAAGACAAAAGCCAAAAAATAAAATAAGTGAAGTTTTACAAACTAATTTCGAGAGGAGCACATGATATGATTGAGCACGACTGGCTACTCATCCGTAATCAGTATTAATCCAATCAGATTGATTCAAGCTTATAATAAATGAACCGATTTCCTCTACCGATCTATCTTCATTTCAGAAGAATCCCCCCTTCCACCCCATCTCCTCCTTTTCCTCCCTTTTATAAGGGGAGCTCTCGAGACCTACCTGATCTCTAACCCCTTTATATGCTTATTTGACTGGGCGGGAGCCTTGAGCTCAATTATCTTCGACAGCATGCCAAACCTGCTATTAACGCTAAAGCATATCTAAGTGGGAACTCTTGAAACAAGTAAATAACAGGGTGAGAATGTGGTAAAATCGGTGAGAATGTGGTAAAAAATCACTGGTCAGTCTGTGCTTTTGAAAACACTATTGGTTGAGTTTAGGGAAGGTGGAAGGTGGGTCAGTCGATCTGTCAGTCAGTCAGTCATTCAGTCAGTCAGTCAGTCGACAGTGTCCTCTGGTGGATTTACGCGAGAAGAGCAGGCACGAATGGCACACGTAAGAGAAATTTGAGATCTCAAAAAGTGTACACAGCGGCCTCTGGCAGATTCGCGAAAACAAAAATATAGCTCCTGGGACATATTTGGCGCTCTCCAGAAATTTATATAGGGGTACGTAATCAGAATGAACCTGGGTTGCTTGTATTCTGATCACTGAACGCGGTTTCCCCTAAAACTTCTTAAATTAATGAATTATTGATTAACAAAAAAGAAAATAAAGAACTGACATTTTTTATATAAGAATCATTCTAAAAATATTCTACCCTGTAGAAACAGACAGACAGATTAACTAAGCTTAAATCAAAAGTGTCTTGAAAGATATTGTAAATTAATTGGTAATAATTAAAATTCCACTAAACATTCTGTCTCTGAAGTCACTTGAATTGTTATGATTTTAATTGTTTTATTAAAATAATTTATTTGATAAAAAAAAAAAAAAGTGTGTTTGCGTGTGAAAACACCAAAAGCAAATAAAACAGAAACGGATTAATAAAGGTGAATTGTATAAATTCTAATAACTCAAATAACTAATCTTCTCATTTAATTTAATATTTTCTGTTATTTAATCACCAGGGATTAAAATACAACATTGTATATTTTTCAACATTATATATAATGAACTATATCAATAGTATCCAGCACTAGTCATATGTAAGATATAACGTCAAACTGACATCAATATAAGTCACATAATATGGATTGTGTATATTGTAGTCATCAGATCCACTTTGACTCAGCCTGGAATAAGAAAGAATGACACCATGACTGGCAGTTTAGATTGATTCACAAACACAAAAGTATAGAGTGAAGAAACATTTGAGCAAAAGAGTTGACAGAGATGTCAGAAAGAGAGCTGTAGAAAATGATATGTTTTTCTGACACCGTGTAAAGCTACTGGTGTTGACACAATTTGTGTTGTTAACCTTTCACTTTTGCTCCTGTTTTTCTGATCCTGATTACTGCTTTCTCACAAAAGGGATTTAGTAGAGAGTATCTGTATCACATAAGTAGTAATTACCAAGACATATCACTAAGGATGTTCATCACATGCCATGCAGAGCTTTAGAAAGAGCTTTGTCTACTATTGTGACAGAGCGTGGCCTTGGTTTGCTTTAGTGGGGAAATAACTGCGTTTGGGGCAAAGACTATAGCTATACAAGTATGGTTCACTCGCATTGCTATGACTGGGGAGAAATGCAATGCTCAGTATGACTGCCACAGCAAAGGAAGTCCCACCTTCCAATCAAAATAACCAATCGTCAGTCTTTATAGTCACGTGGAATTGTGAGGGAGGAGTCATGGCCTCTTTGCTCAGGTTTTGTCTGTTCTTCCAGTGTTTATAACAGCATCCTTTGGTTACCATTGAAACAGCCATAAAGGAGATTGGTGTCATGCCAATATTTACTGTACGCATGCGCAGTAGAAGGAGCAAACTGAAAAGTATGTGTTTTAAAATGTAATTGAAGCTTAAACAACAAACCCAACGGGACAGGTTCCTTCAGATTTTATTGCTGGTTTGAAAAATGTAATTTAATTGTGGAGTTCAACGAGTAGTTTTCAAGATTTCAGGATTCGCCCATTTGTTTAGATAGGACTTTGGTCTTGGATGAACTGCTTGGGGGCGTTGCAAATATGGCCAACAAGTGAAAAGACTTTCCTTAAAAGGGGTTTTGGTTTGAGGGGACACAAATGATGGCTTAAGACCCATTCACACAAAGCACAATATCTTTAAATAAGATAACAATAAAGACAGGAACTGTAAAATGTTTTGAATGTAAAGTTCAGACCACAGCTATAACAATATAAATGTAGAGAAACAATATCATTGTGATCACTTTCTGAACTACTTTTTTTTTTTCTCAAGTAATTTATGATGACAGCCACTGACACCGACAGCCAGTCAGAATCCATTGAAATGTAGGGCTTACTTGGAGGGAGATGCCCTTCAATTCAAATATAGGGCTGCCGATCATGCTTTTGGGATTATCCTGCGATAACAACTGCCTGGATGTACTTTATCCCTTACCTAAAATCTAAATGTATTCATTCAACACAATCTAATTGGGGCTAAGTACCCAAGGCTACATATTTGGGAGACCACAAATACATGTCCTAGCATACCTCCAGCTGCATTTTGAGTGTAAAAGTAACTATATGGAGCGGTATGACACTACCAACAACTTCTGTTCCTTTTTGTGCTACTGCTGACAGCTTACCTGTGTATGGATGGCTTTTCTGGCATTACCAGTTTGCTAGGTAGATCGCCTTGCACGTCTTTGGATGCAGAGTGAACTGTGGTTCGAGTCTGCCGAAGGACAGTTCCCTAAAGCAAGTACAATAAATAAAAAGGCTAAAAAAAAATAGCCCGATCCCACGAGGAAACGTAACTATTTTACGTTTTGTCACTTTAGTGGCTTATTCGTACAAATTCAGTTCGTACAATTTTTAAAAGGAGGCGCGGCACCCAACCCCACCCCTAAACCCAACCATCATTGGGGGATTAGCAAATTGTACTAAATTGTACGAATGAGATCATACGAACTCATACGACTTACCCACTTAATCAAAACGTTACGAATTGCCGTGAGATAGCATTGAAAAAACTATTTGAATTTGTGGTAAAAGCATGTACCCACGATGCGCTTTTCACTTCTAGTTTGCTTTTTCAAACAATATCAATTGGGTTTAGGGAAGGAGGTGGGTGTGTCTGTCCAAAAAAAGATGATGATGAGCAAACATGGCCCAGTAACATATTTGAGATTCACAGAAATGTACACAGCGGCCTCTGGTGGACATTAAGAGAAGGACATGTAAATGAGAATTTGTGGCTCAGTAATGTACTTGAAATTGTAAAAAAAAATTAATAATTGCACAACGGGCTCTAGTGGATATGTGAGGAAAAACGTATTTCATGGTTCCAAAAATGTATCCCTAGGCACGTATTTCCCATGAGCTTGGGTCGGTATTATTACATATTAATTGTATGTAAATCTGAATACTTTTTTTTCCCCCACAAACGTTTGATTGGTAATAGATGCTAAATGCTTTGCAAAACTGTACAAATGTCTTTGAGTGACAGCATGCTGACTTAAAAAAAAAAATGCCATTCAGCCCAAGGTGCAAGACGACAACAGAATGAGCAACAGCACTCTGTTGAAAAGAGAAAAGTGATCCAATTTCCCCCAGCGGTGTCTGCACACAAAACTCAGTTTATGGGACATGTATTGGAGGGGATTCAACTGGGTGTTTATTGAAGTCCTGAACCCTTCCATCTCTCATTAAATTGATTCATGGGC
>CAIGQV010019081.1:7116479-7131516 GCA_903798115.1 Danio jaintianensis | reverse complement strand
ACCCCTGGTCTATAGCAAGCAATCGTACGTTTCAATTAAAATAGTCAGTCTTTATATTGTGGAAACTTTAAAACTTTTAAAAGTAAACTTTAAAAGCAGTTAAGAGTGGGAAATTAAAACATAGTGCAAAACAATAGTGCAATAGCAGTTTAGAGCTAATGTTATATGTTTATACAGTTTACATTCTGTGACAATACTAGCGATCAAGATATGCTACATAGTATTTTGCTGGGCTCGAACAGACATGGGAGGCAGTGCTTTAACAAGCAGGCTAAAGACAATGAACACTAGTGTCTGTCCCTAGAGCACCTCTTGAGATCAAGGGAATGAGGTTTACCTGCATAGCACTCACCAGCCTCTGTTACACTTAGGACTGTAAGCTAAACCTCATTCTCATCCGGGTCACGGCACCAATGTAACCCCTCTGGTACAATGTCCACACATCTACTCAAAGTAGGGCTCGAACCAGCAATTCCGGCATGGGAGGCTGCACTCTAATGAGGAGGCTAAAGACTACGAACACTAGCATCAGTCACTAGAGCAGGTTTTGCGGGGAATGAAGTTTATCCGCACAAAACTCTCACCAGCTGGCCTACATTACACATGCACATAGATAATATTGAGCTTGCCATTTTGCAAGAACAATTGGATGTATGGATGGATTGTGTTTTTATAGATAAGCTTAGCTATAATTTTCTTGACTATCATGATTATCAGTTTTCTTGATTGTCATTTTATCTTCTTGATTATCATGTTTTAGTTAGTGAGGTACACTGTCATTCTACAAGAGCGAGTAGCAGGGACATTTATCTCAGTAGATTTAAGAGTGAAACAGGTAGAAATTATTTTTTGTACACTAGCTCTGTTACTTGGAATGTATTCCCTAGGAGTATTAAAGATATTCAATTTGAGAGTGTTTTCATTCATTCGTTTTCTTTTCAGCTTAGTCCCTTTATTAATCAGGGCTCGCCACAGCGGAATGAACCGCCAACTTATCCAGCATATGTTTTACGGACAGTGATTGCTCTTAAGAGATGACTATTTGCTAGGTGCATGTCTATGGTGCCAATTTGGATTAGTCAATTAACTTAAGTTGCATGTTTTTGGATAGTGGGAGGAAACTGGGGAACCCGGGGGAAACCCACGTGAGCACGAGGAGAACGTGTAAACTCCGCACAGAAACGTCAACTGGCTTGGTAAGGACTAGAACCGGTGACGTTCTTGCTGTGAGGCAACAGTGCTAACCACTGGGCCACCGTGTCATCCATCTAGGAAAGGAGGAGGTGTAGGGGTGGAAGGGGGGATTCTTCAAAATGAAGATAGCTGTTGTATGGAACTTAGGGTATTTATAGTGGCTTAAGAATCGTCTGATTGGTGAATCATAAATTGGATAATGCGGGACCAGTCTCAAGCAATCATAAGCACGTGATCCTCTCGAAATTAGTTTATAAATAAACTTCACGTAGTGACAGCAAAATACTTATTTTATTATAGGGCGGCAAGGTGGCTCAGTGGTTAGCACTGTCACCACACAGCAAGAAGGTCGCTGGTTCTAATCCCGGCTGGACCAGTTGGCATTTCTGTGTGGAGTTTGCATGTTCTTTCCGTGTTGGCATGGGTTTCCTCTGGGTGCTCCGGTTTCCCCCACAGTCCAAAGAAATGCGCTATAGGTGAATTGGATGAACTAAATTGGCCATACTGTATGAGTCTGTGTGTGAATGTGAGAGTGTATGGGTGTTTCCCAGTACTGGGTTGTGGCTGGAATGGAATCTGCTGCGTAAAACATATGCTTGAATAGTTGGTGGTTCATTCCGCTGTGGCGACCTCTGAAATAGATACTAAGCCAAAGGAAAATGAATTAATTTCTTAGATTTTTATTTAGCTATAGCACATGTCAGCTTTTGCAATAAAAAGCTATGTCAGCAGAAAACATACAACATACTTATACAGTATCCTCTAAAGATGCAACGTTTTGATCATATCGTTTGATCATTCTTTATGAGATGAGAACACTTTTATAATTCACTTGGTTAGGAAAGCATCTGAATTTGTGTTATATTTCCTCCTCCCTTACAGCCTCTCTCTGGATGTGATTAAATCTACAGTAAGGATGTGTTCATGTATCACACATGTGCACTTCAATTAACTGACAGAAATTGAGTTAACATGTTTACAGTAGGGCTGCATGGTGGCTGGGTCAGTTGGCATTTCTGTGTGGAGTTTGCATGTTCTCCCCGTGTTCGCATGGGTTTCCTCCGGGTGCTCCAGTTTCCCCCACAAGTCTAAAGACATGCGCTATAGGGGAATTGGGTAGGATAAATTGTCCATAGTGTATGTATGTGAATGAGTGTGTATGGATGTTTCCCAGTGATGGGTTGCAGCTGGAAGGGCATCCGCTGCGTAAAACATATGCTGGATAAGTTGGCGGTTCATTCGGCTGTGGCGACCCCTGATTAATAAAGGGACTAAACCGAAAAAGAAAATGAATGAATGAATGTTTACAGTACACAGTCACGTGCATTGTCAGCTTGCGGAACATAATTGGATTAATAACTCCTGACGTCTGTACAGAGAAGCTAACAAGCTGTTTAAACCAAACACGTCTTTTTCAGTTTGTCCGGTTTGTGAATGAAATACAGTGGGCGGAGCCTATGCTATGGATGCCGACATAGGCTCATTCTGAAAACGTAGCCCTATATACATTTTTGGAGATCGCGAATTATGTAGCCATTTTGTCTTTAAAAACCAATGCTACAGTATGGCGCTGTTCCTTTTCGCGCTAGCAGCTGACCGCTTACCTCCGTATGGACGGCTCTCAAAAAGTGTACACAGCGGCCTCTGGTGGATTTGCGAAAACAAAAACTGCAAAAAAAAAAACATACCTCCTGGGACGTATTTGGCGCTCTCCAGAAATGTATATAGGGCTACGTTTTCAAAATGAGCCTGGGTAGCTGGATGCGGTTTGTATGGAAATTCAACCAGTAATTCAAGGATCTTTAGTACACACTTCATTCCAAGTAACTCATGATGCTAAGAGACCAAGAATAGCTAGATGACAAGTCTACCAGTAGTTAAAGATGATGATGTTTCATAAATATATACTGTATACCATAATATGTTTGCAGGTCATTAAGAATCATGCTAAGTTAACACATATGTTTATCTAAAAAACAATGCTAGTCAGTTATTCTCTTTTAAGAAGTTATGCACTTGTGTCAGAATGTCTGTCTTTGTTTTGGTCTGTGTAGCCCATCCACTGCCAGTTTGACCAAAATGATTTTGGCACCTGGTGGAAAACACAGTCATGAAATGTGTCTAACAGAATTTGTAATGCAGTGTTTCTCAACCACACTCCTGGAGAACCACCAGCTCTGCACATTTTCCAGTCTCCTTAACCAAACACACCTGTGTCTACATTCAGTCTTTTCTCCAGCACTTGTTCGGAAATGGAGTTCTGGCCACAAGAGCAGACATAAACAGGAAGTTAAACTGAGTGTGTAAAAGGCTGTCCAGGGCCACAAAAGCCTCATTCTTCATTCTGGTAAATGTAACGTAACTGTCTGTTTGGTCATTACGGTTATTGATGACTTTGATGGGGGTCATTATACATGCTGTGGGCGGCATCTGCTCTTCATGTGCTCTTGAGAGTGGCACTGGGCTGTAAAGGACTCTCTAGAGGACACCAGAACTAGAGTCAAGACTAGACTTCGGCACGTACAACCCACAAGCATCAGGCCGATTGATGCCAGTATGCATAATTTAAAGCAAAATTGTGTGTCTGCAATCTTCTGGAGAAAGACTGGAGATTACCTCAGCAGCTGATGGTAAACGTTTTGTCTTGGCTGCCTTTAATGGATGGCGCAGTTTCATTAAAGGGTAATTATACACTGTAAAAAATAAATCGGTAAGATTTACAGTAAAAAAAAAAGGCAAGTGTGGTTGTCTGAAATGTATCATTACAAAAAATAAAAAAATAAAGTATAATAAATTTAAATAACATTTTAAATTCTACAGTAAATAACTGTGGCATTTTAACAGTTTTTTACCACCTATATATATATATATACATTCATCTTCTTTTCAGCTTAGTTCCTTTATTAATCTGGGGTCGCCATAGCGGGATGAACCGCCAACTTATCCAGCATATGTTTTATGCAGCGGATGCCCTTCCAGCTGCAACCCATCACTGGGAAACATTCATACACACACATACACTACGGACAATTTTAGCTTACCCAATTCACCTATACCGCATGTCTTTGGACTTGTGGGGGAAACCGGAGCACCCGGAGGAAACCCACGCGAACACGGGGAGAACATGCAAACTCCACACAGAAATGCCAACTGACCCAGCCGAGGCTCAAACCAGCGACCTTCTTGCTGTGAGGCGAACGTGCTACCCACTGCACCACCGCGTCGCCCATATATATATCTAACATTAAAATTGCCACTAATAATAATAATGATAATAATAATGGAGGTTCATTCCGCTGTGGCAACCTCTGATAAATCAGATACTAAGCCAAATTAAAATGAATGAGTGAATGAATGAATGAATGAATGAATGAATGAATATGTGATATGACATATTTAATTTATATGCAGTTTTTTAAAATAAAATGTATAACTCAGTTAATATTTTAAATATTATAAATTAATTAATATTTTACATGTGCAGTTTATTTTAAATAAAATTGATAACTCAATTAATATTTTATCAAAAAAATGTAAAAAAAAAATGGCGGCGTGGTGGCGCAGTGGGTTGTGATGTCGCCTCACAGCAAGAAGGTCGCTGGTTTGAGCCTTGGCTAGGTCAGTTGGCATTTCTGTGTGGAGTTTGCATGTTCTCCCCGTGTTGGTGTGGGTTTCCTCTGGGTGCTCCGGTTTTCCCCACAGTACAAAGACATGCGGTATAGGTGAATTGGGTAAGCTAAATTGTCTGAAGTGTGTATGTGTGTGAATGGGAGTGTATGGGTGTTTGCCAGTGATGGGTTGCGGCTGGAAGTGCATCCGCTGCGTACATATCCAACATAAGCTGGATAAGTTGCCGGTTCATTTCGTTGTGGTGACCCCTGATTAATAAAGGGACTAAGCCGAAAAGAAAATTAATGAATAAAAAAATAATAATACTTAAACATTTTAAATGCCTATAATAGGTATACAGCAAAAATAATATTGCTTTATGGTGCTAGCTGAAAAAAAAAAAAAAAAAAAAAAAAAAAAAAAAAATATATATATATATATATATATATATATACACATTTTTAAATGTTATACTGTTATTATTAATTAAAAAATGCATTCATGAGTCTTTAGAATGTACCGGAATAACCTGTTGAAACAGAAAATGCCAGTTACCATGAGAAAAAATTCTATTATTTTGAACTTAAATAATTTACCAGTCTATTTTGCATAACTTCATCCTGCTTAGATATAGATACAGTAGTAATTTCTAATGACTTTTTAATCCAATTTTGTGTACATTAGAGCAGTCTAAATAAATAAGTCAATAAAGAGATGGGGAAACGTCACAAATAATATTGCCTCAATTTCATCAAACTGAAAATAAAAGGTCAAGTCAAACATATTCTACAGTCTGTGCTCTGGTTGTTTACTGTACAGATACATGCAATCTTATGTGGTGTAATTTATGCATACATAAAATGTGCATAAATTACACAGCAACATAGCCATAGTCAGCTACAGGAAATATGATGTTAACTTTATCTATCAGTTTGAGATCAGGTTAATTAGGCAAGTTAGTGTAATTAGGCAGGTCATTGTATGATGATGGTTTGTTCTGTAGACCTTCGAAAAAAAATATTGCTTAAGACCACTAATAATACTGACCTTAAAATGATTTGTTTTAATTAAAAACTTTTAAAGCTTTTATTCTAGCCGAAATAAAATAAATAAGATTTTCTCCAGAAGAAAAAAATATATATTATAGGAAACACTGTGAAAAATTCCTTGATCTATTAAACATGATTTGGGAAATATTTCAAAAAAATAAAATAAATAAATAATAAAATAAATAAAAATCACAGGAGGGCTGTATGTCTGTCGCACTCATCACTAACCACAGATGTACATGTTCTTACTGTTGTAGTTTTCTTTCTTCTTCTTTTCACAGATGCACTCGCTCAGACTTCCACATGGTTTGCTCTCCTCTGTGCAGGTGGTAGTCTTTACCATCGATTCCTAACATGCATCTGTGTGGATCTGATTGATTGATTGGAGAGACGGTCCACAGCTGCTGATTTACCGAGTCTGTATATGCCTCAAAACACGAGCTGCTTGTCAATCAGTTCATGTTTGAATCTGGATGAGCTGTGTTGTGAGGAATCATTTCCAGTCAGCCGTAAATTAATGGGTCTTGATATACTAAAAGCAAAAAAAAAAGAAGAAAAAAAGTAGAAACTGTTTTAAAGTAAGGGAAAAAAAAGCATTGCTAACAAAATGGAGGATTATAGAGAAATAATAGCAAGTCACACACTGATAGCCGTGCCCTAAAGACATTCCATGTGACCATAAGTGAAGAAATGTCATTTCTAGTGGGGAGGGAAGGTTATGGTATTTGACAAAAGGGTAACACTTTACAATAACAGTACATGAATATCGATGTACTAATATGTAAATTAAACGTTACTTCATTATGAACTAATGATGTGTTAAGGCATGCACTAATTATGAACTAACTTTAACTACAACATAAATCACATGAGTTCATGTTGTAAGACCTTAATTACTTGTTTGCTCATGTTTGGTAATTAATGTATTTAGTTTTAGCTAAATGTAACTAACATGAACTCACGATCTGTCAATGTATCTTTATATCATGACTTTACTTGGAGGGGGACATTGTCAACATTAACAGTTATACACGTCCGTCTAGTGCCTGTTTACATTGAAAAACAGTAGAAAGTGTTCTGTCTACATCAAAATGAACAGTTTATCAGTACTTAAAAATGAGTTAATGATAGGGCTCCACAATATCGGAAAAATCTGACGTTTGCAACATGATTATAATTTCACCAGATGAATTAACAGCTCTATTTGGAAAGATTTTATTCATTTAGATAGATTGGGATGTTCAAGTCATTTTCTATGCAGTGCATTTGCATAAATTATAATAAACTACAAGCATATTTAAATACAACAGAGCAAAGATAAAAGTTAAATAAACAGTGCTTTATGGTTTTCTGGAGAGTCTAACAGTACTCAGGTACAGAAATTGGACAATCAAACATAAAATAACATGGTCATCATTGTATAAAGTATTTTAAAATAATAATAAGTTGGATAAGTTGGCGGTTCATTCCGCTGTGACGACCCCAGATTAATAAAGGGATTAAGCCGAAAAGAAAATGAATGACTGAGTTCATGTTAGTTACTAAAAGGTAATCGCTATTCACACGTAAACTCATGCGACTCATGTTGTAGTTAAAGTTAGTTCATGATTAGTGCATGCATTAACTCATCATTAGTTCATAATGAAGTAATGTTGAGTTTACATACTGTATTAGCACATTATTCATGTGCTGTTATTGTAAATTGTTACTGGTTAAGATTATGGAGACAAATAAAGTTTACAAAATACTGAAGTGCACAGATTTAAATACCTATTAAAAATAAGAAAAGTACATTTTGATTTCATGCCGACTTCAAGCACTCAAAAACCAAAGCCTGCTGGTCAAATAGTGTAAATTGTGAACACAATGCACAAACTACTGTATTTACAAAGCCATTACAAATGTTTACTACAAGTACCAATTGCCAAATCATCAGATACATTTAAATCTGAAGTATCTGTTCTATTAATGTGCAGGTTTTAGAGGACTTGTCTAAACAGACAAATATTATTCTTTTAATTACACAGATGTCTCATTAAAATGTCTTAAAATTCCAGGAAGTAATTAAATAAATAAATAAATAAATAAATAAATGAAATACAGACACTCCAGACTGGCTCACACCATGTGGTTTGGAGAATTCTTTACAATTGTAGATAGTCAGATGATCCAAGTTACATTGTAAGAGATCAGTCATAATGTCAGCCTATACATTAATCTAGATGTGTCAAAATCCAATGCACAAAAGCAATCAAATGCTACTGATTTTATCTTATAGCATAATAGTAATATTTTCAAAATTTGTCTCAAATTATTAAATAATGAAGAAAAGTAGGAACCAGGATTTCAAAATCTCACTAGCTGCCTGTCCATACACTGCAAAAAATGCTTTTCTTACTTAGATTTTTTGTCTTGTTTCTAGTCCAAATATCTAAAAAATCTTATATCAAGAAGCTTTTTCTAGGTAAGCAAAACATAATGTCTTGTTTTAAGATTTAAGTAAGTAACATTTAAGTAAGTTTTTCCTTAAAACAACCAAAATAATCTGCCAATGGGGTAAGCATAATAATCTTGTTTTTCCTATTTACATAAGATTATTTTTCTTACCCCATTGGCAGATTATTTTGCTTGTTTTAAGGAAAAACTCACTTAATTTTGGCATATTATTTCTTAGAACAAGACATTATGTTTTGCTTACCTAGAAAAAGCTTCTTGATATAAGAATTTTTAGATATTTGGACTAGAAACAAGACAAAAAATTTAAGTAAGAAAATCATTTTTTGCAGTGTAATTCTTCCAATTGTGCTAAATGAAATTGCAAATATTCATTCATTCATTTTCATTTTCAAGCTTAGTCCCTTTATTCATCAGGGGTCGCCACAGTGGAATGAACCACCAACGTATCCAGCATTTGTTTTACACAGCGGATGCCCTTCCAGCTGCAAGCCAGTAATGGGAAACATCCATACACACTCATTCACACTCATTCAACATTTCTGCAAGATTGAATTTAGGCTACATCTACACGAAACCAGAAAACGTGGTAAAAATCAGGCGAGGGCTTTTCTTTTTCTGGATTGCTTTTTAAAACTGTCGGTTGGGTTTAGGGAAGTGGGTGGTCGGGTCAATCTGTGCTTTTGAAAACACTATTGGTTGGGTTTAGGGAAAGAGGAGGGTGGGTCAGTTGATCGGTCAGTCAGTCAGTCAGTCAACAGTGGCCTCTGGTGGATTTATGCGAGAGGAGCAGGAGCGAATGGCACTTGCGTGAGAAATTTGAGATCTCAAAAAGCGTACACAGCGGCCTCTGGTGGATTCACGAAAACAAAAACTGCAAAAAAGGTACCCCCTGAGACGTATTTGGCGCTCTCCAGAAATGTATATAGCGGTATGTTTTCACAATGAGCCTGGGTTGCAATTTTCACAGTCCACACAAAAACGGCATTTTCAAATGTATCCACTTTGAACAAAAAAGTTTTCAAAAAGATATGTTTTTGTTTCCTAAAAACACCTTTTAAGTGTGCACGGAAGGCCAAATCGGAGAGAAAAATTATAATTTTTAAATGAAATCGTATTAATGTGGACATGGCCTTAATATGTATACAGATTTTATCGTTATTAATATTAAAATTCTCTGAAATCACTTAATGTAGATTGTTATTATTATTATTATTATTATTATTATTTACTTCTTCAGAGAATCATTCTTTCTCATTGTAACTTGTATCTATTGTTTTTGAATACAATAGAATAGCCATAGAATTGTTTTTGAATACAATTGAATACCAAGCCACTCGAGAACGTACCAGCATATTTTGGTTTGTTGCTTTATAATGCATTTCATTCATTCATTCATTCATTTTCTTTTCGGCTTAGTCCCTTTATTAATCAGGGGTCGCCACAGCGGAATGAACCGCCAACTTATCCAGCATATGTTTTACGCAGCGGATGCCCTTCCAGCTGCAACCCATCACTGGGAAACATTCACACACACTCATTCACACACATACACTACGGACAATTTATCCTACCCAATTCACCTATACCACATGTTTTTGGACTTGTGGGGGAAACCGGAGCACCCGGAGGAAACCCACGCGAACACGGGGAGAACATGCAAACTCCACACAGAAACGCCAACTGACCCAGCCGAGGCTCGAACCAGCGACCTTCTTGCTGTGAGGCGAACGTGCTACCCACTGCGCCACCGTGACGCCATAATGCATTTCATTTATATTAAAAACCTTAACTCACTCTGCGCATAATAACGTTTTATGTTTAAGACTAACAGATGTTCGCTCTATGGCAGGTATTGCTTTAATGACAAATGCTGTATAACAACACACAAGCTTGTATGTAAAATAAATTGGATTTCACTCTGTATGCCGCGCAGCTTTTTGTCACACTCCAATACAGCTGAGGATTCATGTAAACTGTCCTTTCAAATGTGCTGCAATTCAAATCCTTTCTGCAATATAAAGACCTTGAATGTTTGAAACCTTGACTCTTGAATCAAAGCACAGCCTTGAGCTATACTCTGATGGCCAGATACATTTGCTACAAATCTCCATGGAGTTTTATTTTCTTTCACTGCAGTGCCGAATTCTCTTGTGTGTTACATGGATTCTTTGTATGCACATGGGTAGTTAACAAATAGGTGTTTTTTGTTTTGTTTTTTAATGAACACTTTTTTTTTAAGAATATATGTATTAGTAGTTTGAAGTCTGGTGTTTTAATAAATTTAGTGACCTCTTATATTCTTGAATTCTTTTTTTTTTAACTAATTTTTACTGAATTGTACCTTGACTATGTACTATTGTGTGACAGCAAAAAATTAAGAAACACAACTCTTAATACAGGGCGACACAGTGGCTCAGTGGTTAGCACTGTCACCTCACAGCAAAGTCGCTGGTTCGAGTCCCGGTTGGGCCAGTTGGCATTTTTATGTGGAGTTTGCATGTTCTTCCCGTGTTCGCGTGCGGCTTTCAAAGACATGCGATATAGGTGAGTTGAATAAACAAAATTGGCCATAGTGTATGTGTGTGTGTGTGTGTGTGTGTGTGAATGCGAAAGTGTATGGGTGTTTCCCATACATCCGCTGCGTAAAACACATGCTGGAATAGTTGGTGGTTCATTCTGCTGTGGCAACCTCTGATAAATCAGGTGCTAAGCCGAAGGAAAATGAATGAATGAATGAATGAAGGAATGAATGAACTCTTAATACTATACAAATAACATGAGAGTGATTTATCTTCATATAGTTGATGTTTTTAATAGTTTACTTTGCATGTTATTATGAATAATGTTTGTTTTTCTCCATGACTTGTCGGACTTGAACAATTTCAATAAATAAGGGTGTCACACCAAAGGTCAACAAAATTTATATTGGTTCCAGAAAAGGTAATATGTAAAAAATTATGAGGAAAAAACTTAACATGTGCAAGTCATGTTCACAGTCACATGATCTCGAATGGGGTCCTTCAACTAAATTATTATTATGTTTTTTTTTTTGTGGAATTGCCAATCATAAGTTCCTATGATTTTTATGGATGAAATAAAATTATTGTCATTTCCTACAATTAGATCTAAGGTGTCTATTAATAATTTTATGATATTCATTTTTATTTTATAAAAAGTTGTAATTTATTGAACTGTACTTAAGACAGACTTTAATTTTATAAATATTACAAAATTTTGATTTAGTGGCTAATTCGTATGAATTCGTATGATCTCATTTGTACATTTTAGTAGGATTTACTTATCCGCCAATGACAGTTGGGTTTAGGGATGGGGTTTGGTGCCACGCCCCCTTTTTTGAAATCATGCATTTTCATATGACTGAACTTGAACGAATTCTTATGAATTAGCCACTAAACTGACAAAATGTAAAATAGTTACATTTCCTCATGGGATCAGGCTGGACAGTCACACCATTTCACACCAAGAGCATCTTTGAAGACAAATAAATATTTAACCATTTACTACATTTTAAATTATCATTCATTCATTCATTTTCCACAGGCTTAGCCCCTTATTTATCAGGGGTCGCCACAGCGAAATAAACCTCCAACTATTCCGGCATATGTTTTATGCAGCGGATATCCATCCAGCCGCAACCCAGTGCTGGGAAACACCCATACCCTCTCACATTCACACGCACACACTCATACACTATGGTCAGTTTTGTTTACCCAATTCACTTATACCGCATGTCTTTGGACTGTGGGGGAAACCGGAACACCCGGAGGAAACCCACGCGAACGTGGGGAGAACATGCAAACTCCACACAGAAATGTCAACTGGACCAGCCAGGATGTGAACCAGCAACCTTCTTGCTGTGAGGCGACAGTGCTAACCACTGAACCACCGAGCCGCCCCATTAGAAACCTAAACAGGTATATTTTATCAGTTATATAAATGTAAAAACTAATATCGAATTGCAAATACATTTAAAGCTCCTAAAGATAGGTTGGGTTATTAAGGCATCATCGCAAACAGATTTTCACTAGCTTGGTTATTCATGCACAGTGTTACTCTGCCGTCTGTGTTCAAAATACAATATATTTTTTGTGGATATATAATTTCCCTTTGTATCCTCTATGGTCCCAACAGGCTTTCATGTGCATACCTTATCTCTATAAATGATATTCTCATGGATTACTTCAATATTTCCAGTGCATAGCCAATGCGATTCCAGTCCTCTGGGATGGATGAATTATTGCCTGTTTCTAACTCAGGTTTCTTTCCTGTCAGATGAAAAAAGAAACAATGGTTTGAAATGTAATTTGCATGCTGTCATGAAAGTCTCTAGTGTTTATCTGGAGTTTGATTTCTATTTTAAATATTCATTCATTCATTCATTTTCTTTTCGGCTTAGTCCCTTTATTAATCTGGGGTCGCCACAGCGGAATGAACCGCCAACTTATCCAGCATATGTTTTACGCAGCGGATGCCCTTCCAGCTGCAACCCATCAATGGGAAACATCCATACACACACTCATTCACACACATACACTACGGACAATTTATCCTACCCAATTCACCTATACCACATGTTTTTTTTGGACTTGTGGGGGAAACCGGAGCACCCGGAGGAAACCCACGCGAACACGGGGAGAACATGCAAACTCCACACAGAAACGCCAACTGACCCAGCCGAGGCTCGAACCAGCGACCTTCTTGCTGTGAGGCGAACGTGCTACCCACTGCGCCACCATGACGCCCTTATTTTAAATATGCACGTAATAATTAAAAAAATTATAATAAAAGTATTATTTCTGACTTTAATGTTCCTATTGTTAACGGACATCTAAAGGTCATAAAAACTGATTTGTGGAAAGTCACTTAGTGATAAAATCACAGGTATTTCATTTTTTACTGTAACAGATGAAAGTAAGTGGTCTCATTAAAATTATGGTTTAAACTTATTTGTATGAGGGGCGGCGCGGTGGTGCAGTGGGGAGCACTGTCGTCTCACAGCAAGAAGTTCGCTGGTTCGAGCCTTGGCTAGGTCAGTTGGCATTTCTGTGTGAAGTTTGCATGTTCTCCCCGTGTTGGCGTGGGTTTCCTCTGGGTGCTCCGGTTTGCCCCACAAGTCCAAAGACATGAACTATAGGTGAATTGGGTAAGTTAAATTGTCCGAAGTGTATGTGTGAATGAGAGTGTATGAGTGTTTCCAAGTGATGGGTTGCAGCTGTAAGGGCATCCGCTGCGTAAAACATATGCTGGATAAGTTGGCTTTATTACTTTACTTTATTATCTTACGGCTATCAGCCAATCAGATTCGAGAACCAGACAGAACTGTTGTATATTGAAATATGAATCTTATCTGGATATTATGTGCTAAATATCATTTTAGATGAGGTTATGCAATGAAACAGAAAATAAATATATTATTAAACAGAGCATCAGACATTTTGTTTTTCCCTAAAGAGAAAGGGATTATAGTGTAAAAGCTTTTTACAACACCTTGCACTTGACCTTTGCTTTTTAAGAGGTAGAAAGCGGTGTACAAATAATCAGGAAGTGACAGGAAAGGATTATATGTGAAATGCCATCACTATAATGTCCTCATACAGTAGCTTCCCTCTGAGTGCTAATGGCTTCTTATTGACTTGTTGTCCATGTGGAGCAGCACAGCTCTCCAGCGGCCGCACTGCTGAAATAATGCTGCATCTCAAAGTCCCACAGCAAAGGAATAACCTGTGAGTGTCTGTACAAAATGTGATGAAACTGACACCTCGGCCTTTAACAATAGATGGAATCATCAGTCGATTAACTCGCAGAACATAGATAAACCATGGGAATTGTTTATTTTGTAAATATAAGATTGGAAGTACTGTAAATTGGATAATGCAGCAGTTGACTATTTACAGTTCCCATTTCCAAAGAGTGTATGGGAATGCAGAGTGTATGGGTGTTTCTCAGTGATGGGTTGCAGCTGGAAGGGCATCCGCTGCGCAAAACATATGCTGGATAACTTGGCAGTTCATCCCGCTGTGGTGACCCCTGATTAATAAAGGGACTAAGCCGAAAAGAAAATGAATGAATGCTTTACATTTTGTGACAAGTGTCTCTTCACACACTCATCATTGTACATTGTACATACAGTAGTGGAGTGTTAATGGATTGAATAAACAGTTATTTAAGAAACAGTTTGTTGCAATATGTGACCACAAATCATCATATGTGAAAGTAAATTGTGAAAGTAAATTTATCTGTAAAATGTGCACATGTCCAGTATGAAAGTAAATTTATATTAGTGATGTGTCAAATATCAGAGTTGTTCAAATAACATTTTATTTGCTGATGATAGATATACAGACACACACTCAAAAATAGTTTTGCTGCTTGTTCAAACTACTTATTTAAAATGAGCTGAATCAACAATTCTTGAGTTTGTGACTGAATGAAGTGTTAATCCATTGATTATATGAGAATGTTACATTTGAATTCATATTCATCTTCTAAAATGAGTGTTTGATATTGTTTTGGAGAACTCCAACTAATGAACACTAACATATATGAAATCCACAAAAAGTTGTTTAGTTTCATTTGTTCATTCGCTAATTCATAGCTATGTCTGCATTATAAGAAATAAAAAACTGGAGGGAAAATCGGAATAGTTCTTCTCTCTCTCTCTCTCTCTCTCTCTCTCTCTCTCTCTCTCTCTCTCTCTCTCTATATAT
>CAIGQV010019081.1:7105214-7116379 GCA_903798115.1 Danio jaintianensis | reverse complement strand
ATATATATATATATATATATACACAATAGTTCTACAAACCCTACACTGTTTATAAATTATATGATCAATTAGAATTAGTCATGACAGCATATGTTTTTAGTTCATTGTAACTTATTAAACTAAGTTAATCATGTTCTAACTTATTTTCTTAAGTTATGCAAGCTGTTTTAATTCAGTTTAACATAATATAAGTTCAAAGGACTCATAAGGTTAATCTGATTCAGCTTAAAAATTTAAGGCAACCAGGATTTTTTTACAGTGTATATCTATTTAGTTATACAACAGTTCTGTCTGGCTCTCAAATCTGATTGGCTGATAGCCATGAGCTATTAAAGTAATATCAGCACTCGTACAGCCTCTTCACCCTTGTGTATTACTCCGCCCACACGAGTGGCAAGCAGAGGACTACAGTTTGACAAATATTGCAGCTGTTGGACAACATAATGTACTTTTGAGGCTTTTTTAGTCGAGAATGTAGTTGTTTAGATTGCAACTATGCAGTTTATTTATAAGGATAGTGCCTATTTAAAATATTCATAATTTAGGAGATTCAGTGCATTGGCGGCCATCAGCCTGCCATACTGAGCAGAGCAAAGACACAGGATGGCGACAGAGACCGCATAATAAGTTTAATAACTTTTTTTTCAGTGTACATTTCAAACTACAGCTGATTATTGTGATCTCCCGATTGCAACAGAGAAATACTGGGAAATCTCTGTAGACTGATGGCATTTCATGCCGTTTAGCCTTATAATCTTAAAATGTGAGCAAAATCACTTGTTTTGTCATAACTTTAGACATTACCCAAGAGAATCATTCAAATACTAGCTCTAAAGTGACATTTGTGAAGTAGCAACGGTTTCTGCTGTTCTAACCGTCGGCTGCAGATGTGTATGAACGGCTGAGGAAAGTAGTTCCTCATACAAAAGGATTTTTAGACTCTCCATGTTTGATTTTCTTTTTTATATACACGATTATGCCGTTGAACTGTTGTATAAACGCAATATCACACTCATAGCAGTGCGATATGGCTTTACATTATCACTGGTGGGACACTAAGGCACTCGGCCTGTGGCCTCGAGCCAATGCACGCCTCCCACCAGTGCCGATATACAGGCATATCGCACTGCTACTCTTATGATATTGTTCATATAAAACACTTGTTCTCACTGAAAATCTACTTGCTAATTTCAGGCTACGTTTAACTGCAAAGACTTAAAAATGGCTTAGGTATTGTTCTGTGCTTCCAAGATGCAATTTTTTTTTTCATTCCGATTGGGCCCGGAAGAGGTGAAAAAAAAGAATGTGTGTGTAACATGGGTTAAAGGCAGCAGAGCAAGTCTAGATGTTAGTTTAATTTAAAGTGGTCCAATCCTCAGCTGCAATAGATTGTGTTCACCCTTTCCAACAACCTGATATTAGAAACCAACTTCATTACAATGGAGCACAATGTGATTATTTTCATTGGTTTTACAATATGGACACAAATTCAGTTACAATACAAGGAATCGCACAGTGGATTCGTCTAGGCAAATGTTTTCGCTTGTATCCAGATTTTTAGCGGAATGTGATTGGTGTTAAAACTCATCACAGGATTGTTGGTTTATTTATAGGTCAATTGAATGTAATTTATTTTTTGCTTGCAATGAAAATTGTATTATTATCAATGTAATTGCTAATATTAAAGATATGGAAAATAGTTTTCATTAACATAAATAAATAAATGAATAAATAAATAAATAAATAAATAGTTTAGTTTTTAAAGTATTATTATTATTATTATTATTATTATTATTATTATTATTATTATTATTAACAACAAATTAGAAGCATAGGTTAATGACAACAGTCATGAATTATCAATAGCAATTCACACACCCCCATATTGAGCACTTCAGTGTACCAATCAGAGGTGTTGATAATATTGTAAGTCTAAATGTGGAAAATCAAACCTCTTCCACATCTTACACCACATCTTAATATCATTCATAAACCACAAACTGGGGCAGGGGCAGTCGTGGCCTGGTGGTTAGAGTGTTGGACTCGTGATCCGAAGGTTGCTGGTTCGATACTCGGTACCAGCGGGAATTGGGGGTGGGGGGAGTGAATGACCAGCACTCTCCACCACCCTCAATACCACGACTGAGGTGAGTCCCTTGAGCAAGGCACCGTTCCCCCAACTGCTCCCCGGGCGCCGCAGCATGGCTGCCCACTGCTCCGGGTGTGTGTTCACGGTATGTGTGTGTTCACTAACTGTGTGTGTGCACTTGGATGGGTTAAATGCAGAGCACAAATTCCAAGTATGGGACACCATACTTGGCCACACTACACTTCACTTCACTTCACTTCACTTCACTTCAAAATCAGTTTGGATTTTATGAATACAGTGTTAAGTGGGCTATTTATTTTCTCATTTTCACTTATCTTTTAAAATCCCTTCTAGGCTGAATTGAGGAGGTCTAACACTCAAAAAATGGCTGTGACTCAGTGCCTTCTAATCTGCATTGCTAGTTCTGTGAAGCTAGTATTGAATTAATGTATGTTCTAAAGCAGCTTATTTTGGTCAATTTGTGTGGCCAAAAAAACAAACAAACACTTTACATATATATAAAGCCAGTCACATAATGGAGAAAACTCTTAGCAACTACATGAGTGAAGTTGACAAACTTCGATGTAGCCTTGGCAAATCTGCATGAATTAGCATGTCAAAAGAAGAAATTAGCATTTTAGTAGAGCCACTTTAGCCATTTATGTTGATAATGTGAATCCACATGTCACTATCACATTTCTAGAATAAAAGCAAGAATTATGTTTCTAGTGTGAATTAGCATGTTGCTAGCAAGAATTGTCATGTTGCTGCAGTAGCATGTTTTAGAATGAATTGACATTGTAGGCTTGTTTGTAGCATAAATTAGCCTGTTGCTAGCATGTTTCTTTCCTTAACTAACATGTTAACTAACATTGTAAGTCTGTAGCGAGAATTAGCCTGTTGCTAACATGTTTCTTTCCTTAACTAACATGTTTTCACAGCATATTGTATTTCTAGAATGTTGCAATTGTGGTTTTAACATCCCACATGGAAAAAATAGGCTACTCTCGAAACTTATAGTAAGTGCAGTAGTGTGTTTGAACCCTCCAATAGTAAATTACTTGAGTTTATATATGAAACTATATCATAGAAATGAATTATCTATGAACTGATTATAGAAACTATATAAACCGACTTTCCAATACTGTAGTTTTCTAACTATAGGGTATATTACACTAAACAACAGTTTACTTTAATCAGTTGACTATTAATACTATGGTGAAGCACTCATTAACAGAGTTGTAACTACTATAATATATAGTTCAATCCTCTGTTTTACAAAAAGTTTGATCCATTATAAAAAAAAAAAAAGTGTTTGTGTAGCTAGATTTATATAACATTCCAAAAAAAAAAAAAAAAAAAAAAAAAATAACATTGCATCATAACTCAACAATGGTGTATTCATTCTCAGGGAATACATATACTGATGAAATGTATATCTAGAATATACCAGGTCTCAAATGTGTCTCTAATGTGTCTTTCCAAATGCATATACGTAAATGTAAAATTTGCAAAATGGAAATGAGAGAAAATTTGCAGGTAAGGGACCGTGTCACACATATCACTGAAACAAGTGCTATGCTTTGGGCTTCAAGGGAGAAAACATGGCGGGTTTGAAAACAAATGTGACAGGTGTGAAACTTCAGAATCATTAGAAGCAACCTGGATCACATGGGAGATTATAATTACTTCACGAGGTTATGAATTTGTAAATTGTGAAATATATAAAACATGTTTTGTTTTATACTTACAAACATCTGGTGTGTAGCAATTGTGTATACAGATGCATGAATGAGCTTATATGCAAATTAAGTGAATTTGATTCAAATATTACTTACTTACTCCCAGGGCCATTTATATCGAAGTTGATATTTAGCTGCACCATATTGGTGTTTCGTAACATCTAGTTTTTATGAGGTTGGCTGTTAGCCCAACGCTCAACCCCCAACCTGGAGGACCAGGACATGCACGCATACACTACGGACAATTTAGCTTACCCAATTCACCTACAGCACATGTCTTTGGACTGTGGGGGAAACCCATGTGAACGGGGAGAAAAATTCGAATATTACAACTGTGCAAATATAAAAATATATCTAGAGCAGTCTAATAATTTGTGCAGCTAAGTGATGCTGTTTATGAAAAACTTTAAATATAATTTAATGTTGGACTGCACTGAAAAAAACAACAACGATTCATTGGATTTGTAATTTCTTTTTAAGGTAACTAGTTGCAAACAATTTATGTGGGCTGAACTTAAAAAAGTTAAGTTGAACATTACTAAATTTAATTTGTTTGTTTAAATTCAGCCCATATAAATTGTTCGCAACCAGTTACCTTAAAAACGTGAGTAAATCCAATGTTTTATTTTTCAGTGTTATCTGACATGTATAGAAAATACTGTATATTATTATCTATTTCATATAATTATCCCCAAATATGGACAATTAAATAAATTGTAAACTTGCACTGAAGTCAGGATCCCAGAAAATACTTTCTACATCAATTAACCAGTAGCCTGCACTGAGATATTTTGTTTTGTTATACCTGTGCCAAGTTATTATCCAAGAAAATGAATCAAAATTGCGTATCCGCTCAAGGCAGCAACATTTATATAGTGCAAACCATCTACCCTGACTTGCAGCAGTCAGCGGCGAGCCTGGATTGTGATGATGCACGAGATTTCTGGAGTGTCTCATTAATATCACTCTCCAGACGCAGAGGATCAACGCAGATGGGACATCTAGATATTCACAATCAATACAACAATCAGTTTGCCGAGCAAGAACAGCTAAATCCAGTATTGGCGCTGTATGGAAAAGTGCTGCAGTATGGATTCAATCATATTAAGGCTGTTAAGGGCTCCTTATCCTCATCGCCTGTGGTATTGATCCTGGATTCACCTCAAGTCCTCCTGGATGTGATGGACAGTGCAGTATCTCCACCATCTAAATATGGATATAACAATAACAGAGATAAGCTTGCAGTTGGATGATAGTATAATTTTAGGCACTTGAGTCTGAAGTCGAATAACTTTATCTATATTTTTTATTAAAAAAAAAACCGACAAGGTTAACTGACCCACATGATATAGTTGAAGTCATGTGAAAATCAGGTGCTAAATCCCTAGCAAGGTGTTGGGGGAAAAAAGGGGTGGATCCAAATTTGTGAGTTAAGCCGCGGTCACACTGCACTTTTCGCCCCATAGACTTCGGCTACGTCTGAAATCACATACTTCCATACTTTATAGTACGCTAAAATCAGTATGTGAGCCTAGTAGTATGTCCGAATTGATAGAATTCGAAAAACAGTATGCGAGAAGTACCCGGATGACCTACTACTTCCAGCGAGATTATGAAGTGCGCATCCGATGCATACTACGCTATATCATGATGCACAGCAAGAGAATCCATGAATGGGAGTGAAGTGACGCAACTGACGTAGGTATGTCACGTGATCATGAGAAAATGGCGGATGTAGTACGTCCGAGTTCCATACTACTCACATTCATACACTATAGAACATGCTTTCAGTCGAGTAGTAAATTCAAATTCAAGTGCAGTACCCACTAAGTAGTAGGCGATTTCAGACGCAGCCTTTCATCCATATATTATTGTGCGAATGCAACAGAACGGAAAAGCAAGCTCATGTGACAAGTTTCGCAGTTCGCTGCGTTGTAAAGGTCTAAGCTTGGTGAATTCTGATCTGCAAAATTGTATCACGTGACTGCGTGAGACCAATAGATAATCAAAACATGACCTCTCTGTACAAAAATGTAAAATATGCATCAACCGCTTGCTTTTTTTAATGTCTAATCATCTTGTTTAATCCTGCCCCTTTCACAGCGCCGTACGACAGAATTCCGCATGCTCAAACTCTAGTGTGACCACGGCAATAAAGGGATGGTTCACTTGTCATTATTTTAGTAAGAAATGGGAGGCTTTTTGAGTTTTTCACTTTAGGAGTTTGTTTCCACAAGGCATGAATGAAGATTTTTCATGAAAAAGTTTCTTTGACAGTTTTTTTTAGTTTCTTTTGAATATATTTTTTTAATTTTTTGTATATTTATCGTTTGATTGTGTTGATTTGATGTGGATTCATGTCGATTGATTGATTACCACTTGTGTAGTTGGTTCCTGCTGATTAATTGAGGTGGCGACTTGATTCTGGTTTATCAGCTGTTTCTAATCTTTAAATAGATGTTCTAAGATGGAGATGTATATTTAAAGCCTTTGAAATGTTTGTATGTGGTGTTTTTTTTGTGCCCTGAGGAAAGATTTTAAGCCGGAACACGTTAATTTTACTTTATTAAAAATGTCTCCCTTATTACAAGTGTTGCCGGAGTTCCCTATTTTTCTACTATATTTGCATTTTGTCCATGCACCTTGTATGGTGAATGAGTGCTCCAGACCTTCTCTTACCAAACATTAATTTGTCACAAACCTGTATGAGTTTCTTTCTTCTATTGAACACAAAAGAAGATATTTTGGATAATGTTGGATACTTATAACCATTGACTTCCATAGTAGGAAAAACAAATACTATAGAAGTCAATGGTCTTCAAAATTACTTATTTTGTGTTCAACAGAAAAATGAAACTCCTGAAGGCCTGGAACCACTTGAATGTGAGTAAATAGTGAATACATGTTATATCTAGGGTGAACTATCACTTTAATAAATACATAAATGAAAACAAACACCAGAAAACATGGCAGACCCAGAAGATCAAAATGTGACCAATCTAGGCAAACAGCACCTGAAATGGCAGGGGTATATACACATTTTATACAGCTAACAAGGGTGATTATACTTAGTAAAAGGGACAACAAACAATGGAAAAAGGCTATGCATCTGAAATCACAGATTTCCAAACTATATAGCATGTGAAAAACAGTAAGTGAGGCAAGCGGTACACTGAGGTGTCATTTACACTAGGGTCCCATGGCGACGCGTCAAGTTTGTCATGTGACCCACCAGCCCCACAATGATCTATGTATATATCGTATTTTGTTTCTTTTTGCCCTTTTCTGTACATATTGACAAATGTTCTAATTATATTGTGAAATATCTGATATTCCAATTTTCAAATATGTTACATATATTTTGTCATTTAAACAGCTTAATAATGATCATATTAATTGTTATATGACAGGAAATGAGCGCTATCATGTCTTCATAGACATGCATGTATTTTACAAACCTTAAATGGTATGCTTTGCTAGTAGTTATGTGTATTTAAATGTCTGAAACCTAAAATAAATGTTATTTGTTTGAAAACACGGATAAATTGTGATTTATGACAAGCACTGCGGACCTCATTCTGTGCCTCAGCACGAGCCATCTGATTTGAGCAGTTGATGATGAGCTATAACATTCTACTCATACCAGTATGATTGTACGTGTGAAAGGGTTAAAATGGCATCTTATAATGAAAATGCTCCTCATATAGACTAAATTTCCATTCACACTATACAACCTAAAACACATGAGAAGTAACCACTTATGCTTACTGGGCAAGTTTGCTGATAAACGTACCTACAGTGTACTGGTTGTGTAATGGTCATGTGAGAGAGGCTTAAAGAATCAGGGAACGATTCACAATAGTCCAGAAGACCAGTCTGAGAGCAATTGTGGACAGCTATAGTATAGTATAAGGGCTAATTCTGATACAGCAACTGATTAAAATTAGAGCTCACTTTCCTCACAGTTATTGGTGTTAATATGCACCTGGTGGTAATTTACTTAATTATCTGACAAACTCCTATTTAACTGGCAGCCTAAGTTTCTTATTTCTTTCCTGACTTTGAAAGATGGTGAGCCATTCTAAAAAGTGTCTGAAACCCTCCGACAGCAGGTGGTCCAGATGTTGGTGAGAGAAGTTGGTTGTTCCAATCTGTGATTTCTAGAAAGAAACTTTAATGTATTTAGGTTCAATTAGAAAATGTTTATTATCAAACTGAACCCAAAGCGTGTGCAGAAGTCAGTGAAAGGTGGAGGTGAAGTGTCGAGTTCTACTGTAGGAGTTTGGTCTCTTGCACTGCTCCATATGTAGAGTGAATGGAAAGGCTTCATTCCTCATTTTCCTTCAACTTGGTCCCTTTATTCATCAAGGGTTGCCACAATGGAATGAACTGGCAACTTATCTAGCATGTTTTACACAGCGGATGCCCTTCCAGCTGCAACCCAGTACTGGAAAACCCATACACACTCATCCACTACAGCCAATTTACTTATTCCGCATGTCTTTGGACTGTGGGGGAAATCGGAGCACCCAGAGGAAACCCACGTGAACACGAGGAGAACATGCAAACTCCACACAGAAATGCCAACTGACCCAGCCGGGACTCCAACTAGCAACCTTCTTGCTGTGAGGCGACAGGGCTAACCACTGAGCCACCGAGTCGCCCATGCAAAGGCTTATAAGAAGCTATTTCAGCAACATGCTGTCTTTTTCCATGCGTTCATCACCCAATCAGCCAGCAATTGTCATGCAGGACAGTGAGCCCCCTCAGGCCGGGCATACATACATACATACATACATACATCTGTCCGATTTCCAGGAGTGGTCAGTAAAGTAGCAACTCACACCGTATGGGAAGATTGCATGAGATGTAAAGCCAAAAGCACAATTTATGTGCTCATGTCCTATTGTCGATCAGCAGCTTGACTGCTCACACAATACATGTGAAATCAACATGTGACAAACCCCTTCTTTTTCGATTAATGGTGATTGGCTAACCAGTATATGGTGCATTTATGCCACCTAATGAAAAGGAGTGTGAAGCTCAGATGGAAAAGAAGAAAAGAGAAAATCATAAATTCCTCTAATCATGTCTGTATCTGGCAAATATTTGAATGCAATATCATGCACTTTGAATTGATCCTGTACATTCTGGAATATATGCTTATAGCACCACCCTGAACCTTGTACAAGTGCAATAAAGGTACAAACCCAACCCAATCAGTGTTTTTTTAGCTGTGAGATTCCCTCATGAGTGCCGACCAGAATTTCTGACATGTCATAAAATCATCCAATTGTCGGTTGGGAGTTACCACTCTGTTCCCTTTGCACACTGCACAGACAGCAAAACTGAAGTCAGAATTCGGCTCCAAAGCAGACTAAAAATTGCACCATGTATGCCCAGCTTCAAAAAGTTAAAACAGGAGTTTAAAAGGTTCAATGAACTTGAAAACACTGAAATAATGAAATGGCAGCACATAGTCCTGATATAAACCTGACTGGACATCTCTGGGAAATCCTTGGCAATAGTTAGGTTGGGCACACCGGGCTGATTTATCCAATTTTCCTACATTGTGAGGTGTGCTAAAAGTGACTTAATCTGCTGGGAAGAACGTCAGAGGCGCTCAGATCGCTAGACGTAAATATTTAACATCAGAAATCCTGATGTGTGGGGGGGACTCTGAGGACAAACATGCATATGAGAAGGAGATTATCATGTTAAACAAAACTATATCCAATCACAAAGCAAGCTGACAGAAGATGGAACCAAACAAACACAGTCATGGCGCAGCACAAAGTGAAATTGATTTCGACAGCAGAGATGGAGATTTTTTGGGGTCGATATGTTTATTCATCTCCAATTTTTATTCCCAAGTCTCGAGATTTTGTTCTGTTCACATTCGGGATTCAGGTTGACAATCTGTTGGTGTGTGTGTGTGTGTGTGTGTGTGTGTGTGTGTGTGCGCGCTGTCTTTGTCAGATCACGGCACACCACACAAAAAAACACACTTTTTTTGTCATTATGTTGTGTTCTCTAACATTTATCAAATCTTACAAGACTTAAAAATATGTATTTATTTATTTATTTTAGTTTGTATCCAGTCTTATTAAAGGAGACAGTCGACATTCAGTCCAGCATGTAAAACGCCCACCTCAAATCTTCATCACACCTTCTGATGACAGACACACTGATTCTATTTTATTGCATTATTTTATGTCAATATTACTGTATTTTTATTTGGGGTTTTTAAAGCCTGTAATAATGTAACATATTTTATTCAGTAATATTTTATGCTTGTTTAAAAAACATGTGTCTTGCGTTGCTTGTTGTGGAATTAACTGATCATTATGCTGACTAATGGAAGAAGACCATACTGTTGTGTTTCAGTGTTTGTGCTAAATGTTCTAATTACAAATTATTAAAAAGATCTTGTATTTCACAAACTGTGTCAAGGTTTATATATATATATATACTTTGTTTATTTTTTTATGTAAAGGGACAGTTTACCCCAAAAGTTTTATTGTTTGGACACAAAATATGATATTTTTAAAAATGCTGGTTGCTGGGAGCCATGTGATTCTATTAATTAATTCATTCATTAATTCATTCATTCACTTTCTTCTGCCTTTCCGGGGCCAGGTCACAGGGGCAGCAGTCTCAGGAGAGAAGCCCAGACTTCCCTTTCCCCAGACTCTTCCTCCAGCTCCTCCGGGGGGATCCCGAGACGTTCCCAGGCCTCAGGAAAGAGGGACTATGTCTCTCGGCTGGCCTGGGAACACCTCGCTAGGTAGGTGTCCAGGAGGCATCCAAAACAGATGCCCGAGCCACCTCAGCTGACTTCTCTCGATGTGGAGGAGCAGCAGCTCCACTCTAAGCTACTTCTGCGTGACAGAGCTCCTTGCCCTATCTATAAGGGTGCGCCCTGCCACCCTGCGAAGGAAACTCATTTCGGCCACTTGTATCCGAGATCTTGTCCTTAAGGTCATGACCCAAAGCTCATGACCATAGGTGAGAGTAGGAACGTAGATTGACCGGTAAATCGAGAGCTTTGCCTTTTGGCTCAACAGAAGTAGGAAACTGATAAAGGTTTAAAACCACATGAGGGAGAATAAACGAAGAGGTCATTTCCTTTTTTGGGTGAACTAACCCTCTAAACTTCATACATTTTAATTACAAAATTTACAAAAAAAATTTAATTAAAAAATGCAGTCCTAAAATGTTTCAATAGGACCTTGAAGGTAGTTAAACAACTGTATGTGTATGCACTGTAAGCGCATACACACGCACAGAGAGAGAGAGAGAGAGAGAGAGAGAGAGAGAGAGAGAGAGAGAGA
>CAIGQV010019081.1:7085523-7105204 GCA_903798115.1 Danio jaintianensis | reverse complement strand
AGAGAGAGAGAGAGAGAGAGAGAGAGAGAGAGAGAGAGAGAGAGAGAGAGGAGAGAGAACCAGTTTATTAATCCATAAGTGGAAATGAGGGATCTATATCACATCTTTATTTCCATATGTAGATATAATGTATCTCCCTTATCATACCTAAGCCATAATCTGATATCAGATATGAATTCTCCTCCAAAGAAATTTCATTTGTTCTGCATTACTCTAAGATCCCAGAACAATCGGAGCAGAAAAAAAAACAAAAGCGGGGTGTTGCATTACATTACGGGCAGAGTCATTGATTTATTTGCAGTTTTCCACCAGACTCCAGCCAGCATGAGCTACCAAACTATGTACATATTTATATTTAACATGGATATCGATTTGGATGTCACAGCGATGTATCTCATTAGGGCTTCACTATGGAGAGCACTCCTCCAAGAGTGGCCACAGAAGGTTTTCCGGCTTGTGTCTGAGTGGTATCAAGAGGGAGGGTGTTATTGATCAAGGCTCATAATTGGTACAGGGCTTAATACAGGAAATGCTGGTTTGTTTGATTTCATTTGGCACAGATACTTAAAAGGGGAAGGGTTGTAGCAGAGACATCAATAATCTGATCATGAAAGAAACCGCACTGGCCTATTGGGCCGTATGTCTGTGAAATGCAAAATGCGAATATTGCATTTCCGCTCCGCAAAAATGAAATGTCATTTGTAATGATAAGATTCTGAGCTAAAGATATGAAACTAATCAGTAATTGATCAGTTGGTAAAAATAGCGAGGGAAATGTCAGCGGTATCTTTTTAATAATAAGGCCCTGCAACTGTATATAACTCTATATATACATTTTACAGAAGCATACACCTAAATGCTCAAAATACATATGTAATTTTACTAAACCACATGGAAATATACACAATGCTCTAAAAAAACATACATAAGTAAATAAGGTGTAAACATATTTCTTTTTCCATCTGTTCGCAGTTTAAATTGCTTGGAAATTTCAAAGTAGTATTATTAAAGGGGCATTTACACAATGTCTTCAGCCAAAATGGGAAACTTTTTTTTATGCTTTTTGCCTGTTTGTTTACACACCAATGCTATTTTCAGACCTTAAAATGTCAAACAAAAAAAATATATATATGTATTTTAAATGCCACCTTCGTTGTGTCTGTAAAAACACCTGATGCACATACAGTGGAAAAATAAGTATTGAACACGTCATGTTTTTTTCCTGGGAATAATATTCATTCATTCATTCATTTTCTTTTCGGCTTAGTCCCTTTATTAATCTGGGGTCGCCACAGCGGGATGAACCGCCAACTTATCCAGCATATGTTTTACGCAGCGGATGCCCTTCCAGCCACAACCCATCTCTGGGAAACATCCATACACACCCATTCACACACATACACTATGGACAATTTTTAGCTTACCCAATTCACCTATACCGCATGTCTTTGGACTTGTGGGGGAAACCGGAGCACCCGGAGGAAACCCACGCGAACACGGGGAGAACATGCAAACTCCACACAGAAATGCCAACTGACCCAGTCGAGGCTCGAACCAGCGACCTTCTTGCTGTGAGGTGAACGTGCTACCCACTGCGCCACCGCGCCGCCCTTGGGAATAATATTTTAATATTTAAATAATATTTAATATTAACAATGGAATGACTCAAGGATAAAGTACTGAACTACTGAAATGTATTTAATACTTTATATAAAAGGCTTTTTTTTTCATGATGGCAGCTTAAAGACGCCTCTCATATGAAGAATTAAGTCACATGAATTGCTCAGGTGTGATTTTTTTCAAAGACTTCAACATAGGGTAAAAATCTTAATGGTTCTGTGGGTCTTATCTATCAAATATGAGCTTTATTTAGCATTTTCTACTGGATTCAAGACAGGTGATTGGCTGGACCATTCTACAGCTTGATTTTCTTTCTCTGAAACCATTTTCAGAGTTTCCTTGGCTGTGTTTTGGATCATTGTCTTGCTAAAATGTCTACCCTGGTTTCATCTTCATCTTCTTGGTAATGTAGATGTTGGACTGAGGCAGCTAATATTAATTTACACTGATGAAGGGCAGAGGGTTGCTGAAGAACTACTGAGAGATTTCAGCTGCTGTCTGAGCTTTCACTGCCTTTCTACACCTCCCTTTCTTCATGTTTTTAATACTTTTTCCCTGTGTCATTTCATAATTATATCTTAAACAATATATACAGTCGTGGCTAAAAGTTTTGAGAAGACATAAATATTGGAAATTTGCTTAAGTTGCTGCTTAAGTTTTTATAATAGCAATTTGCATATACTCCAGAATGTTATGAAGAGTGATCGGATGAATTGCATAGTCCTTCTTTGCCATGAAAATTAACTTAATCCTGAAAAAAACTTTCCACTGCATTTTATTGCTGTCATTAAAGGACCTGCTGAGATCATTTCAGTAATCGTCTTGTTAACTCAGGTGAGAATGTTGATGAGCACAAGGCTGGAGATCATTATGTCAGGCTGATTGGGTTAGAATGGCAGACTTGACATGTTAAAAGGAGGGTGATGCTTGTAATCATTGTTCTTCCATTGTTAACTATGGTGACCTGCAAAGAAACATGTGCAGCCATCAGTGCGTTGCATAAAAATGGCTTCACAGGCAAGGATATTGTGGCTACTAAGATTGCACCTAAATCAACAATTTATAGGATCAAGAACTTCAAGGAAAGAGGTTTAATTCTTGTTAAGAAGGCTTCAGGGCATCCAAGAAAGTCCAGCAAGTGCCAGGATCGTCTCCTAAAGAGGATTCAGCTGCGGGATCAGAGTGCCACCAGTGCAGAGCTTGCTCAGGAATGGCAGCAGGCAGGTGTGAGCGCATCTGCACGCACAGTGAGGCGAAGACTTTTGGAAGATGGCCTGGTGTCAAGAAGGGCAGCAAAGAAGCCACTTCTCTCCAAACAAAACATCAGGGACAGATTGATCTTCTGCAAAAAGTATGGCGAATGGACTGCTGAGGACTGGGGCAAAGTCATATTCTCCGATGAAGCCCCTTTCCGATTGTTTGGGGCATCTGGAAAAAGGCTTGTCCGGAGAAGAAAAGGTGAGCGCTACCATCAGTCCTGTGTGCGGTTGCTTCTCATCCAAGGGAGTGGGCTCATTCACAATTTTGCGCAAAAACACAGCCATGAATAAAGAATCCAAAACCAAAACACCCTCCAACAGCAACTTCTTCCAACAATCCAACAACAGTTTGTTGAAGAACAATGCATTTTCCAGCACGATGGAGCACCGTGCCATAAGGTAAAAGTGATATCTAAGTGGCTTGGGGACCAAAATGTTGAAATTTTGGGTCCATGGCCTGGAAACTTAATCCCATTGAGAACTTATGGTCAATCCTCAAGAGGCGGGTGGACAAGCAAAAAAAAAAAAAAAAAACTCCAAGTGATTATGAAAGAATGGATTGCTATCAGTCAGGATTTGGCCCAGAAGTTGATTGAGAGCATGCCCAGTCGAATTGCAGAGGTCCTGAAAAAGAAGGGCCAACACTGCAAATACTGACTCTTTACATAAATGTCATGTAATTGTCGATAAAAGCCTTTGAAACATATGAAGTGCTTGTAATTATATTTCAGTACATCACAGAAACAACTGAAACAAAGATCTAAAAGCAGTTCAGCAGCAAACTTTGTGAAAACTAATATTTGTGTCATTCTCAAAACTTTTGGCCACGACTGTATATATATAAATAAAACAAATAATAAATATCAGTTGCAGATAACATGTCATCCTGTTTACTAACAAGGAAACAGAACCAAATACTGGTTGGCACATACATAATTGCCGCATTTCGGCCATTTTTCAGATAAACGTGAATCATTTTGAAGACAAGAGATGAGATGATAACAACCATCGAAGACTTCGAGGACAACACATTAACACTTAATACAACATTCAATACACAAATACACTTCATTAAACATGTACACAATGACATCACCTATATACTATATAACTGCAGGTTAACTATGCTTATATTGAATAACTTTAACTGCCAAAAGCTATTATTTACTAGTTATTTAGTTAAAGTTATTAGTAACTAACAAGTTATGATAAGTAATAACCTTAACTTTTCTTATTTTGATTGTAATACAATAATGTGCACCTTTTGTAAAGCTGCTTTGAAACAATTATTATTGTGAAAAGTGCTATACAAATAAACTTGAATTGAATTTAATAGACGTGAAACTATTCCCAAGACCTTTCTCAGTTTTGGGCTACATTGTTGTTGTTGTGTGAATGTAGCTTTATTTATTTATTTATTTATTTATTTATTTTCACATAAAATGCTAATATTTTAATGGCATACAGTCAGAAAACATATTTATAATAATAAATAAGCATCATAACTGTAAATTCTGTGGAAGCATTTACCAGTTTTGGAAAAACAATAAATGTCACTTTATGTGGAAACAAATAATGCATGTCACAATATATGCCACATTAGCACGATCAATTGTCTTGTGCATACACTGCAGTGTGTCTCCAGTTGAAAATAAAATGTAATATTAATTTGGGTCTATCCATATTTGATGTCATTTGAACGTTTGTTTGTGTGTTTACTCCATACTCCCAATGCTAATTACGAAGCACTTACTAGCATTTAAGTTCGCAAATTAAAAGACTACTCGTATTGTTAGGAACCAGTCTTGTTTTCCCTTTCTTTGACTTGAAATTACTTGAAAAAGAATAACAAGACAAAACAGAAAAAAAGTAATTATAAAATGCAAATTGTGTGCCTATTGAGCCAGGAAGTAACTCAGTATCACTATAGAAGACACAAGCTAGTTAGCTATGCTAGTAAACAATGCTAACGTAAATAGCATCTTTAAAAGCATCTTTAAAACTAATTCAGAATGATTTCGAATTTTTACTAATTATTATTTTATTTACTGTCTAGGTCTGCCATGTAATAGCTATATTTACGGCTCTGCCATCACATTATTACAGGTTAAAAATTGCATTCTCTGGTTTTTAGATTTGCCATGTCTCTAGCTGTTTCGAGCAGGTCAGGTTTAACACTAACACTGATTAAATCTCTGAAGGTTGCTGTAGTTGCTAGGTGCTTCTAGTCAACTATTTTATCCAACTGTAAGTGGAGCTTGACTTTCTACCATTACATTTGTTGTTGCAATGTCTTTACATGAATTGAATCTCTGGACATTTTGTATCTCATTTACTGTCCTTTATAAAGATGAGAAGCATGCCTGCATCCTGTTGTGTTTATTGAATACTAAGTTCCCCTCATCTGTGATTTTAAACAAATACAGTACAGTATATCCAGCATATTGTATGGGCTCATGTAAAAATGTGACTCTATACTAACTTTTTTGCTCCAAAAACATATAGACATTCATTCATTCATTCATTTTCCTTCAACATAGTCCCTTATTTATCAGGGGTCGCTGCAGCGGAATGAACCACCAACTATTCCAGCATTTGGTTTACGCAGCGGATGCCCTTCCAGCCGCAACCAAGTACTGGGAAACACCCATACACACTCATTCCCACACACTCATACACTACGGTCGATTTAGTTTTTTCAATTTACTTATAGCGCATGTCTTTGGACTGTGGGGGAAACCGGAGCATCCGGAAGAAACCCATGCGAACACAGGGAGAACTCCACACAGAAATGCCAACTGGCCCAGCTGGGACTCGAACCAGTGACCTTCTTGCTGTGAGGGGACATTGCTAACCACTGAGCCGCCCCACAAACAGTTATACTTACTGTAATTTCTAACTTGAAACAATATATATTATAGGACATGATAATTAGTGTACACAACTTTTCATGTTTCACTGCATGTCTTTAGCAAATCCTGGCAGTTTTTAATCTAAAATAAATATTAGTGTAGTAAATCAGATTTTTTTTTCTGGTGTCGAATACAAATCATATTTTGGGGGACAAAAACATGGAAAGGCCAGCAAAACACGTTTAATTTGTAGAGGTTGCCAGTACCAGCTGAAATGCTCAGAAAATAGGACAAAATGTTGAGTGCACCTAAAAAAAGGAAGCACAATATTGACAAAAAAGTAGTTTGTTTGATTATGAATTGGTTATTTGGTAAGTTTAATAGATTTGTTTGTGTATTTTTATTAATCTATTAAGCTCATATAAACACATCAATGTGGTTATTTTTAGATTTTATGATTTCAATTTTTTTGCCCACATCTGTGATTAAATAAATACAGTATATCCAACATATTGTATAGGCGCATGTAAAAATGTGACTCCATATTTACATTTTTGCTCCAAAAAAAACCCAAAACATACTTATATTTATTTTATACTTCATATTTATTGTGTCAGATACAAATCATAATTGGGGGGAAGATAGAAAGACCAGATTTAAAAACACATTTAATCTGTAAAGGTTGCCAGTACCAGGTGAAATGCTCAGGAAATCTAACAAAATTTTGAGTGCACCTGAAAAGAAAGCACAATATTTACAAAATTATTTTTCTTTGTTTTTTTTTCTTTGTTTTTTTATTAATCTATATAAACACCTCAATGTTGCTATTTTCAGTGATGATTTTCACATTACTGTTTTCTTTTTTCCTTATCTCTCTGTAATGCCTTTATGTTTACCAAAATAAAGCTATTATTAAGAATAACTGCCTGGGAACTTTTTCAAGGAGGATTGATAAAATGTAAGCATCAAAACACTAATTCACTTCACTCAATATATGTGCATTTATGGATTTATAGCCAGCATTTATTTAACAATAAAGCGTAATCCAAAAACAACTTTTCTCCCTTTTTGTTAGGCTGAATTTAGTTGGTCTAAATTTGAAACAGAGCACTGATACAAAAAAAAAATGCATGTAATTTTTTTATTCATTCATTCATTCATTCATTCATTCATTCATTTTCTTTTCGGCTTAGTCCCTTTATTAATCTGGGGTCACCACAGCGGAATGAACCGCCAACTTATCCAGCATATGTTTTACGCAGCGGATGCCCTTCCAGCTGCAACCCATCACTGGAAAACATCCACACACACATACACTACGGACAATTTAGCTTACCCAATTCACTTATACTGCATGTCTTTGGACTAGTGAAGGAAACCGGAGCACCCGAAGGAAACTCACGCCAGCACGGGGAGAACATGCAAACTCCACACAGAAATGCCAACTGACCCAGCCGAGGCTCAAACCAGCAACCTTCACACAACCAACACTGCGTTTGCTATGAAAGAAAAAAACATATCAAATGATTGTCGTAATCATAACTTTACAATGCGATATGATCATGTAAATGATGTGCGCGGCACAAAAACATACATGCAAATCATACTTCCCACAAACGATCGCTCTGTGTAACAAACTGATCATTATTTACAACTTTAGTACCTGTTACTCACAGCCTATGCAGGTTCTATTAACTAAAATAGACATCATTCGCCGGCACGCATGCGTCCTCTCAGTACGAATACATCATTACATTAGGACATAAATTACAATTTTGGGTGAATTATACCTTATAAATACAGTATGTGACACTTTTAACACCATTTGGAGGTGTCCATGTTGCTGAGCAACATATAAAACAACGTGAAGACTTGTGCGACTGCCTTTATGCTTCTCCCGAACTTATCCCGAAATATAACTGGCTGAATCGTAGAGATGCTAGATTAAGATCGTGTGGGGGGTCGAATCGAGATCTTTTTTCGATTAATCGTGCAGCCCTAGTTTCTAGTGCAAATATCTAAATAGAATATTCAGAAATATGTCAAAAGTGAGTTCTTCCTTAAAACAATCTTATTTCAAAGTGAAACCAAAATTATTTTGCTTGTTTTAAGGAAAAACTCACTTACTTTGGACATAATTTCTGAAAACAGGACAATATTTTTTACTTGTCTAGAAAAATATTTTTTGGTATTTGGACTAACAAGACAACAAGAAAAGCATTTCTTGCAGTGTGGTGAACACTTTTGAAACTCACCAGAGAGACACCTCTTCTTGTGATATTATATAAAAGATACGTTTAAACTAAAATAGGTCTAGCTACAACCTTATATTTAAGGTTAACTGATCATGTTTTTTTTCTCTTGTATAGGGCTTAGCTCACCATTGTTCTTTTTTTCTTCCTGATCCTGAATACTATGTTAGTTTCAACTCCCTGTAGCGCCACTACGGTCACCTGCTGGACAATAATATGCAGTTAAAACACATAACGGAAAAAAAAAACAATCATGATATTAGATAAAATTTAACCTTTCTTAACTCTAGCTTCTTTAAGTGAAGTTTCACAAACTAATTTCGAGAGAAGCATGTGATTTGATTGATCACAACTGATCTCTCATCTGTAATCATTAGCAAGCTAATCAGATGAATCCAAACTCATTATAAGTAGCCCATCTAAAACTACTCCCTTATCTTCGTTTTCCGAAGAAACCCCCCATCTACCCCATCCCTCCTTTACCAGGGGGGGGGTTTCGAGAACTACCTGATCTCGTACCCCCTTATATGCTTATTGACCAGGTGGGAGCCCTGTGCTCAATTATCTCCGAGGTCAGGGTTCTCTCCCCGGACAGCATGCCAAACCTGCTATTATTATCAAGCAATATCTAAGTGCGAACTCTTGAAGTTCACTTTAAGCAGGTTACATTATTGTTTCAAAAATTGTTTGCGCATGTGTGTCTGTACTGGTTTACAAATTTGTGTAAAGACATGAGTAGACCTAAGTATTACAATGTTGAGGTGGTTTACAGGGACACGTGTCTTCATAATTCAAAAGTATTTTTCTCATTTAGAATTTGCCACAGGTTTTCTGGTGAATTTGGGTTTCATAGGTATACAATGATATAATAAGCAATTGTGTTTGTTTAAATAGGTTACACAGATGGGGAGTCCTCATAAACCACCAAAACAAGAACATGAGTTTTAAGTTAATTCAATTAAAGTTTTGATGTTACAAAAGTTGGCTGAATTTGTAAGTTAATAAAGTGTAACTGGCTATTTAAAATAGACACTTAATAGTTTTATATTGATTAATGGATTAATAAATCACAGAATCAATACATATATTCATCAAATAACTTTTTTTTAGGTATCAGCAAATATCATATTGCTGGCTAAGACAATCAATATTAGATCATATTGTGATGGGACATTCGATTTACACTCCTAATAGAATATAGTCCCTGGCCAGACTTGTTCAGCAAAAAAAAAAAAAAATATATATATATATATAAATAGAAAATAAAACGGGGATGCAGAGGTGATAATAATTACACTGAGAATCAATAGAGAAAAGAGTAAAATCATAAGAGTGGACAAAACAACACTATTGAGAGTTAAAGGAGAGCAAAAGTGGAAGAGCGCAATGACCTCTTATAACAGAGGGAGACATCAAAAATGTCCTAGGACTACATTGATGCAACAAAGAAAGTCAGGCTGTTTATCATTAAAGTGATCCAAATCTCAATTTATACCAGTAAACATAAAAACTGACACCTTAAGTAGCCCAGAAAAACAACTTGTTCCAACAAGATGCCTTCAATGGGTACTCTGGGGGTCCTACAAAAACCACACCACCAAAAAAGAGGTTCTGATGAGGAGTGGGACAAGAAAATAGTTATATGTTTCCATCCAAAGTTGTAAATTGTTTTATGTGCAACATCCATCCCAGGGACTCTAGATATACATATGAAAAAAACAAAACAAAAAAAAAAAACATAATTTGAGCATGAAATTAACATCATTAATGTTTCCCAAAAGAATCATAACTTAAGTAGATCTTGAAAATCATCTCATAACTATGAGCAATGGATTTATAAACACTGTACAAAAAATATTGCTGCCTTAACTTTTTTAGTTTAATCATTTTCACTGTTCTAGTTATCTCAACTTACATCAACCAAATTGACTAAACATATTAAGTTAAACTTTGTATAACTTTAAAAAAAATACAAAAAAATAATTTAAACCTGATTAACTTATTAAAATAAGTTAAAGCAACAAAATTATTTGTTGTCCTGACTTTGTCATAAATTTTGTTTTACAGTGAATGAAATAATTAAAAAGGGATAGAACACAAACAAAGAATACACATTTGAATTAAATAACTGAACACAATAAAATAAAAATATTCTTGGAAGAATGGGAAAAGAGGTAAATAGAGATAAAATATATTTTTTAAAGATTTATTATGTGTATTTGAGGGAAATGCAGGTGAAATTGCAGTGAACGTTCATAACCTTGCATGTGTCACGGTGCGCTTACTCACAAAGGCACAGGAATTATCAAAAACACGTAGATTTATTTACAACACACTCATTGGAGACACTGGAACATAAACAATATAATACCAGATGAGGAACTAAACAAACTCAGGGGTATAAATACAAGGGACATGATTAAACTAATTACATACAGGGGAGAGACGCAGGTAAAACTCATGAAACAAAAGACAGGCGGGAAAACTGAACAAAGGAATCACATGACCACAACAGAAGCACATGGAACAACACAGACCCTGACATTACCCCCTCCTTTTGAAGGCGCGTCTTCGTGCCTTCTAAACAAGACATAGGGAGTCGGGAGGGGGAGGAGCCAGGGAGGAGTCTTAGGAGGGAGGAGCCAGAAGATGAACTGGAGGGCGTGGGGAAGGAAACATGGCCAGGGAGGAGTTCTTGGAGGGTGGAGCCAGGAGATGAACTGGAACAGGGAGACTGAGACCCAGGAACCAGCCAGGAGGACGGCCTAGGGCGGAGTCGATGGAGGGAGGAGATGTGGCCACCGACTCCAGGGGTCACTGATGGAGGTGGAGCCCAAGGAGGTGACGGAGAGCCGATGGGCGAGGATGACGTTGAGGTCCCTGAGGGCTGAGGTGGAGTGGACGGCTCACCCGAGCGAAACGACGACGGGACAGAGGCCCGCGGTGGAGCCAGAGCGACAGAGGACCAAGGCGTAGCTGGAGGGAGGAGCTCAACAAAGCCGGCAGGATGGAGCAACGAGGCGCAGCCAGAGGAGCGGAGTCCGGAGGCGATGGCAGGGCGATGACTGACCAAGGCGGAGCCGGAGGGACGAGGGAGCCTGGCGGAGCTGGAGGGCTGACAGTCCAAGGAGGAGAGAGCCAACATGGAGCGGTAGGGTATGAGGGCCGAGGCAGAGTCCGCAGCTCGGAAGCTGGAGTAGCTGACGCTGGTCAACACCTTCCAGAGGGCGATGCAGGTAGGCAGCACCACAAAGCGAGCTCCCCCTCTGGAGCTTGAGGACGAGCTGGAGGGCTGGCTGACTGACTGCCACAACACTGGAGCTGGCTGATTGGCTGCTGAAGCTTTCATCAGCGGAGGAGGAGAGGGTGGGATGTCACTCATGACTCTGGAGCTTATCTCTTCGGGAACCAGGGGGACGAGGAGACTGTCTCCAAACAGTTGACATGGAGAAAGACTTTTGCTGACTGGAGACAGCGGAGGGAGGATGACTTCACTCCAGAAGTTGATGAGCAACTTCCTAGTGTCCAGCAGCTGCTCACTGTTAGCAGTGGGAGGGTGGGTGTGACCCTCGCTTGGTCCCTCTATCTCCACCAGGACTCCCACCTTGGGCGATGTTGCCGGCTCTCGGACCTGGTGAGACGGATTTGTGAGCTCCTCCTCCACAGTGGTATTCGGATCTGTCGCTCTCGTTGGCAATGGCTCGCGCACCGCATTGGGCAGGTTAAAATTACCAAAACAAAGAGAGCATTCCAGCACGGAAAACAAATTTTCAAAGCAGAATAACTGACTTCAGCATTGTTTTTGGGATTCACATGTACCATTCATTCATTCCTTCGGCTTAGTCTCTTATTTATCAGGGGTCGCCACAGCTTAATGAACCGCCAAGTATTCCAGCATATGTTTTACGTAGCGAATGCCCTTCCAGCTGCAACCTAGTACTGGGAAACACCCAAACACTCTCACATTTACACACACATATATTCACTACGGCCAATTTTGTTTACCCAATTCACTTATAGCGCATGTCTTTGGACTGTGAAACCGGAGCAACCGGAGCAAACCCACACGAACATGGGAAGAACATGCAACCTCCACACAGAAATGCCAACTGGCCCAGCCGGGACTCGAACCAGCGACCTTCTTGCTGTGAGGCGACAGTGCTAACCACTGAGCCACCGTGCTGCTCACATGTTCCTATTTTGCTTGATTATCCACAATACTTTTGTTTTGTCTCAAGTACAAGCATTTCTCGTTCACTTGAAGTCAGCACTCAACTGCTTCATTAGAATGTACATCTAACAACTTCTCCATAAACCCAATTTTGCAATGTTGTTAGTGTAAATTGAATGTTTTTTTTATTTTTTATTGCAAATGCAATCTTAGTCTGGACCTGTTTTTTTCATATCTCTAAAAGCATTTTGTTCTTGCGGTTTCTATGCAGGTGCTCTAGTAAATCAGCCTGTGTGATTTGAGTGTAGTTGCAGCAGCAGGTTGACAGGAGTGAGTGCGGCTGTAAATCAGGCATGTGTGAGAAGACTGTAATCATGGAGGGTGAGGAATGAAGGCAGGGAAAAAATGTGCCTTGAGGGAGAACTCATAGTTTCCAAGGAGGGTTTTATTGTTGTCTATAGCATGGCTGAGGTTATTGACAGGGTTTAAAGAGGTGTGATCACAGTCTAAGTTTAGTTTGTTTAATTTGGAAATAAAAAGGTAACACTCTACTTGAAGAGTGTGTTTATAAGACTGTCATGACACCTTTTGTATTATGGCATTAATATGAATGAGATTTTGTGCATGCTTATGACAGCTATCATTGAGTGTCATTCGCTCAGTTGTCATTTTAAATGCAAAGGTGACATTGTTTGAGATCTGACAACTTGACATAACCAAATACATCATAACCTGTTTTTGTCATGGCAACTTGACATTATCAAGACTTGTCATAAATCTGTCATAAACATAATCATCATGAGGCCATTATAATTGTGCCATGAATTTTATAATAGCATCATTAATGTTTTTCTTGGCATCAACTACAGTGGAACAAATAGAATTTGTTATTAAAATGTCATTAAATATTAATCACGCTGGTATAAAATTATTTGACTGAGTATTCACACTTTTAATGATCAATTTTACTTGACTTGACATAACCAAATACATCATAACCGTTTTTTGTCACAGCAACTTAACATTATCAAGACTTATTTCAACGTCATTAATGTTTTTTTTTGTTTTTTTTCTTGGCATTAACTACAGTGGTGTAAATTGAATTTGTCATTAAAATGTCATTAAATATTAATCACGCTGGTATTAAATTATTTGACTGAGTATTCACAGTTTTAATGATCAATTTTACTTGACATAACCAAATACATCATAACCTGTTTTTGTCATGGCAACTTGACATTATTAAGACTTGTCATAAATCTGTCATAAACATAATCGCCATGAGCAACCCAGGTTCATTCTGATTATGTACCCCTATATACATTTCTGGAGAGAGCAAAATACGTCCCAGGAGCTACGTTTTTTTGTAGTTTTTTGTTTTTGCGAATGCACCAGAGGCCGCTGTGTACGCTTTTTGAGATCTCAAAGTTCTCTCACGAGTGCCATTTGCATCTGCTCTTCTTGCGTAAATACACCAGAGGCTGCTGTCGACTGACTGACTGACTGACCGATCGACTGACCCACCCAATAGAGTTTTAAAAGCACCGATTGACCCGCTCACCCACTTCCCTAAACTCAACCGGAGTGTTTAAAAAAGCAATCCAGAATTTAAAAAAAGCCCTCGCCTGATTTTTACCATGTTTTCAGATTTGACCACATTCTCACCCTATATACTTGTTTATTTAATTTTTTAGCTTTTGTTTTTGTCTTACCTGCTTTCTAGAGGTTTGTCTTTGTCGCGGTCAACTCTGCTCTGTGTCTCAAGTCCGCCGATGTATATGTCGAACTACCAGACAAACTGGTAACAGCAGAAAAGCTGTCCATATGGAGGTAAGCGGTCAGCTGGTAAGCGAGAAAAGGAACGTAGTCATACCGCCCCGTAGCGTTCGTTTTAAAGATGAAATGCAGCCATACGTAGCTCTGGCTACATAATTCGCGATCTCCAGAAATGCATATAGGTATACGTTTTCAGAATGAGCCTATGTTGGCCATGAGGTCATTATAATTGTGCCATGAATTTTAGAATAGCATCATTAATGTTTTTGTTGACATCAACTACAGTGGTACAAATTGAATTTGTCATTAAAATGCCATTAACACCAGAACTACAGAGGCAGTCATTTGACCATTTTTCATTTTTGCAATTGAATAATTTTGTTGAAATAAAACCAACAATTTTATTTAATTAAAATTACAAAAAACAAAGAGTTATGAGTATTTCTACCTTGAACTGCCATAGCGGTCAAAAAAATGACCACATGCATTTCAGTGTCTGCTACTTTCCGTAACGTAACGTAAAATAACGGAATGTAAAGTTTTGCTGACTTTTGGTTAGCAAAAACATGACTTTAGATATGTCTTTCTAAACAGCATGTTTGATGTCGCGAAAAAGCCTTCTCCCCTGCTTGTGAAAGTGAAAATGAAAGTGGTCTAGTACACATGTATTACCTGTATTACCAAAAAATTCTTATTTTTAGGGTGACAACTTAATATTAAATATATGACGACAGACATCCAAAGCTTATTAATATCTTAATAGAAGCTTTGAATGGAAATATGATGTGGAAATATGACATCTTATATGAAAATGGTTAGATTGACCGTTATGGTAATTCTAGTAGTTATAGAATTCTGCAGATCCAGTGTTAAATATTAATGATGCTGCAATAAAATTATTTAACTGAGTATTGACACTTTTAATTGGTTTCACTGAAAGAAAAGTGGTCAAAAATATTCATGACAATTATAATGGCCTCATGACAATCATGTTTATTACAGTCATGTTGGCTTGATAATGTTAAGTTGTCATAAAGAAAAAGACAGGTTATGATGTATTTGTTAGTCAAGTTGTCATACGAATCACAAACAATGTCACCTTTGCATTGAAAATGACATAACTGAGCTAATGACCCTTATTGACAGTTGTCATAAGCTTGACTAATATCTTCATGACGTGTCTTGTCATGATTATCAAGGTTTCATGACAGTCTTATAAACACAGCTTCAAATAAAGTGTTACGTACTGTATGTGTTACCTTAATATGATTAAGGGACAAATTGTGTGAATTACAGTAGAGCTCACAATTATTATGAAAGTAAAAGTGAAATCAAATATGTACAGTTGCAATCAGAATTATTAAACCCCCTTTGGAATTTTTTTTCTTTTTTAAACACTTCCCAAATGATGTTTAACAGAGCAAGGAAATTTTCACAGTATGTCTGATAATATTTTTTCCTTCTGGAGAAAGTCTTATTTGTTTTATTTCGGCTAGAATAAAAGCAGTTTTTAGTTTTTTAAAAAACATTTTAAGGTCAAAATTATTAGCCCCTTTAAGCTATATTTTTTTCGATAGTCTTCAGAACAAACCATCATTATACAATAACTTGCCTAATTACCCTATCCTGCCTAGTTAACCTAATTAACCTAGTTAAGCATTTAAATGTCACTTTAAGCTGTATAGAAGTGTCTTGAAAAATATCTAGTAAGATATTATTTACTGTCATCATGGCAAAGATAAAATAAATCAATTATTAGAAGTGAGTTATTAAAACTATTGTTTAGAAATGTGTTGAAAAAAATCTTCTCTTCGTTAAACAGAAATTTGGTGGGAAAAATAAACAGGGGGGCTAATAATTCAGGGGGTTTAATAATTCTGATTGCAACTGTATATAATCAATCCTGTGAAACAATAATACAAAATGAATTGGTTATAATAACTGGTTTGTCTTTTAATGCCATCCCATCACACCCATGTTTGTTATCTCCTGATCTGATTAAAAGAATAAATAAAAATCACATTACTTTTTTGAGGCTGGAATTCATTCGATAAATGTGTTTCCACTGTAGTTTATGCACATTTTGGAATATCTCATAAACACTGCTTAATGTAAATTCCAATATGACCATGAATGTTGAAAATGAGTATGATGAACTTTTTATTCAATAAAAAATGTGCATAAAAATAGATGGATGGCTAATGAGACATTTAGATTTCAAAGCAGATGTTTACTCATAATATTCCTTAACAGATAAAATGTTACTTAAATGTTATTTATTTATTTATTTACTTTTAATCTGGTCAGGAAGTGGCTGATGGTTGCTACTGTTTAAATTATGTATGAGGGTGCATGCATTTCTATGCATATACTGTACTGTTGACAAATGAATAATTCAGAGACACTTCAGTATAAAGCCGAGTTTTATGACAGTTCCAAATGGGATGTTGTGTGATCGGCCCAACAAGAGATGGACAGGAAGCACTCATCAATTAAATTTACGACATGCAGTCATCTTAAAAACACAAGTGCTGTTGCGATTCTCCGACAGAAACTGAATTTGCATGTGCAAAGCAACCTGATCAAACACAAATACAGTTAAAAGTGCTTTAAAAATTCGAGAAAAAGCTGTTTGATAGACTGATTTATAAAGCTTCTCAGGGTACATTTACATAGTATTATTTTTAACTAAGAATGGAAAACTGTCTATCTATTTGTCCATTCATTTACCTTTCAGTGGAGGTGGTTTGAGGATATTAACATGCAACTTTTGGAAATTGGAGTACAAAGTGCACATTTAGAGAATAATAAAAATAGCATTCTCTTCTCCGGGTAAGTATAAAAACATCATGCACATATCACATTTACTCAATAAGCATGCATAAAAAATGTGAGTGAATGAATGAATGAATGAATGAATAAATAAACAAATAAATAAATAAATAAATAAATAAATAAATAAATAAATAAATAAATAAATGTCTATGGGAACTTTCTAAGATACTGATAAAATTATATATTATATTATTGATTCATTCATTTTCTTTTCGGCTTAGCCCCCTTATTAATCTGGGATCGCCACAGTGGAATGAACCGCCAACTTATCCATAATTTCTTATATATGAAACCTATTTGTACTACATATTAAAATATATATCATACTGTCATGCATACATGCTCATTTTCAATAACTAATTTTTACTGCAAACACCAAAAGAGTACACTCTGCAAAGTATTCATTTATTTTTTTTCAAACCTAGGTTCATTCTGATTACGTACCCCTATATACATTTCTGCAGAGCGCCAAATATGTCCCACGAGCTACGCTTTTTTGCAGTTTTTGTTTTCGCGAATCCACCAGAGGCCGCTGTGTATGCTTTTTGAGATCTCAAATTTGTGCCATCCTGCTGTTCTCGTGTAAATCCACCAGAGGCTGCTGTCGACTGACTGACTGACTCACTGACTGACTGACTGACCAATCAACTGACCCACCCTCCTCCTTCCCTAAACCCAACCAATAGTGTTTTCAAAAGCACAGATTGACCCTATTTTTGTTTTATGTTCAATGCACTTACATTTGTAAAAACAATTCAATTAACTTAATCCACTTGCATTGTGACAACATGAAGGAATTGTTTGAACTCAGCATTTTTACAGCCTACACATAACCCATAACAAGGACACAGTAACATTAAGCATTACGCAGACTTTGTATTTTGGCCAAAAGTAATAATTAAAAATCCAGTAGTAGGATATGAACTGAAAAAAAAAATAATATAATAATAATTTGCATATGCAATGAAACCTGATTCAGCGTAAATGTGTTTTGTTTTGAGTAAGCGCTGTCAAGAGGGCAAACCTTGGGTAGTTAAGTGTGGCTTCAAGACCAAGATAATTGCGAACATAAACAGTGCAACAATGTACCTCTGTGGAGCACAGGCTTTCTGAACTGTAAAGTAAGGTTCATTATAGCTTTAAGTTTATTGTTTAATAAAAAGACTCCATGATGAGACAGACTGCCAATTTTCTTTATGGTTAGCAATTTACTGTTATCTTTTACCGTAATTTAAAAAAAATACATGTCTGTGTGTGTGAGAGAGAGAAGTATTGGCTTTGAATGATTATATTGATTTTTACAGGTCATATATACCATGTTGGAATAAAAATGAAAAATGCTGTCATTAAACTCACTTTTATGTTCCTCCAACCTCGTGTGTGTATTGCAAGGCCTTTTTGCTGTCTATTTATAGTAAATAACTTACTTGCATATTATGGCGAATTAAGCTTTAGCTGTAAAAGTTGTAAAATAAAGATATTAACATACATTTTTGGCTTTTTATGTGTTTTTGCCGTTAATTTTACACCATGGCAGTTTTTTGAGAGCTTGAAAATGCCAGCCTTTGAAAACATGTTTTAATATGCAAATTTGCTATTTGAAAACAATACTGTTATTGTCTCTGTGCAATAAAACAAAGATACATTTTCATTATTATTATTAAAAGTATGGGTGGTTTTGTTTAATCCACATCTAGACTTAAAAAGCATATTTATTTATTATTCGTTGACTCATTTACATTTTGAAGACACATAAAATGTATAGTATTTATTTAGTTAGTTAGTTAGTTAGTTAGTCCACAGCTTGCTTCAAAGCATAAAATGCACAAAAGCATCTGTATTTGGCTATTATTTATTATGGCCATCATATTAATTTACTGTTTAATGCATGTATGTTATTCAGAAAATCAATTGCAAAAAGTTTCAAATATGCAAAAGGAAAAAGTTGTGTTTTTATTTATTGTTCATGTACACTATGACAGCATTCAACTATGAGCTTGAAAATGCAAACCTTTTTCAATATTCAAGTTTGCACTTTGAAAACAATAAGGAATAATGTTATTGTCTGCGTCCAAACCACACACACACACACACGCACGCACGCACACACATAAAAAAAACAAAAAAAACATTTGTTTAACCTTTGCTCAAAATTGTATTATTTATTTAGTTGATTAGTTAGTTCATTAGTCCACATGCTGGTCCAAACCCAGCAGGCACAGGATGTCAACATGACGTCAGATTGAAGTTGCACCCCAACGTCGTGGGATGTTGCATTTTGTTTGGAAATGAAAATCGGGTTGATGTCAGAACCCAATGTCAGGCTGACGTCAATGTCCAACGTCGAACAGGAGTTGCATTCAGGAGTTACTTTCCAATGCATCCTAAAAACAACGAAATATCAATGTCTACAGCTTGATGTTGTGTGGATGTTGCCAATATGACGTCTATCAGATGTTGAATTTTGGTTGCCATACCTGACGAATAAATGTCAGTATTTGACGTCAACATGACATTGGTTTAAGATGTTGGCTCGACGTTGCATTTTGGTTACTTACCAACACAATCTAAAATCAGCGAAATATCAACGTCATTTCACGTCGTTATTGGACGTCAAAATAACATTGTCCTTAGATGCTGGCGACCTAAATCTAACCTAATATTAACGTCTTATGACATTGTGTGTCTTCTGGGAAGTTTAAAATACAAAACTACACAAATGCATATGTATCTGGCCACCATTCAATATGGTCATCATTCATTTTCTTTTTCGGCTTAGTCCCTTTATTAGTTTGGATTTATAAAAAATTATAAAATTATTTGGAAAACTTTTCAAAAATACTAAACATTTGTGTCCATCCTTGCCAAGCATGATCAAACCAAATATACTATGTCAATATACACTGTAAATATATA
>CAIGQV010019081.1:7045561-7085123 GCA_903798115.1 Danio jaintianensis | reverse complement strand
ATATTAGTCAAAGATAACACAAGTAAACACATCATGCAGTTTTTAAGGGAAAAAAAAATGTGTGAAAAGTGTTTGCTCCCCTAAAGCACACCCAGGCCTTTACTGCCACACCTGTTCAAATCAATAAGTTACTCAAATAGGACCTGCCAGACAAAGTGAAGTAGACCAAAAGATCCTCAAAAGCTAGACATCATTCTGAGACCCAAAGCAATTCAAAAACATATGAGAAAGAGATAATTGAGAATTACCATTCTGGAAAAGTTTATAAACCCATTTCTAAACATTTGGGACTGCAGTGAACCACAATGAGAACAATTATCTAGAAATAGCAAAAAAATGGACCAGTGGAGAGCCTTCCCAGAAAGGTTCTCCAACAAAAATTACCCCAAGAGCGCAGTGACAGCTCACCCAAGAGGTCACAAAAGACAGCACAACAACATTCAAAGAACTGTAGGCCTCACTTGCATCAGTGTTCATGACTCCACCATAAGAAAGAGACAAAAACGAAAACCACTACTGGACAAAAAGAACATGAAGGCTTGTCCCTGTTTTGCCAGAAAAAAAAAATTTATGATCCCCTAAACTTTTGGGTAAATACTCTATGGACTGAATAGACAATGGTGAACTCAAAAAAAAAAAAAAAAAATGTTGGAAGGCGGGTGTCACATTTTGTGTGGCATAAAGGTAACACTGCATTTCAGAAAAAGAACATCATACGAACAGTAAAAAGTGGTGTTGGTAGTGTGATGGTCTGGGGCTGTTTTGTTGCTTCAGATCCTGGAAAACTTGCTGTGATAAATGGAATCATAATTCTGCTGTGTACCAAAATATACCAAAGGAGAATGTCTGGCCATCTGTTAGTGACCTCAAGCTGAAGCGAACTTGACTTTAGACTTTGGAGTGGCCTAGTCAAAGTCCTGATCTGAATTCAATTAAGATGCCGTGGCATGACCTTAAAAAGGCGGTTCAATGCTCGAAAACCCTCCAATGTGGCTGATTTGCAACAATTTTGCAAAGATGAGAGGGCAAAAATTCCTCCACAGCACTGTAACAGACCCGTTGAAACTTATCGAAAATGCAACAAAGGGTGGCCCAACAAGTTATTAGGTTTAGGGGGGCAAACACATTTTCACACCGGGTCATAGTTTTGTATTTTCTTTTCCCCCTAATAATAAAAAAAACATCACTACAAAACTGCATGATTAGAATCTTTGACTAATACTTAAATTTGTTTGATGTTCTGAAACATTTAATTGTGACAAACATGCAAAAAAATAAGAAATCAGTGAGGGGCAAACACTTCTTCACACTGCTGTGTATATACAGTACGTATTTGTATGTATGTATTTATGAATATAATGCAATCTATAGCTCTGTAAATAAACAAATAAAATTTAATCTGAAATCATAGCACCTTTTTGTTATTGTATACTTTTTATTAAAAAAAGCAAAACGACAAATTTGACAACAGTTTAATTTGAAACTTAAATGCCATCAGTAGTTTACATAACCAACCAACCAACCAAACAAACAAATGTTAGTTATACTTAAATACTGTAACTCTAAAATGTAAATCCAGATACACTGACAGATTTTAAGTGGTCTATTAAGCACAACTTTTTTCCATCAATGCTTTGTTTATATAAATTTGAGTGGGCAGACTAAGTTTAGCAGCTCCTTATATTGTCCGTGTTGATTTTTGTGAGCACTTTTGTGAGCACATACTTTGTAGTTTGTTTAGGGCTGAAATGCTGTCAGTTCCTCCGGCTTGGTCCGGCAGCACAGAGTTAAAGTCAACCTGTCACTCTCTCTTTGCAAAAAAAAAAAAGGTGCTTTGAGCTCAAATTTTAAGCAGTGGAATGTTTAGAAGTGGCAGATCTCAGAAAACAGAAAAAGAAAATCCTCTGAAGGTTTCACAGCCCATCTCTGTATATTCAGCAGCGCTCTGAAATGTTAATACCTGATATTCATAGTTTAGAGACCCACCTGGGATTCATTACGATAGAGGATTGTCTCGCAATTCTGAATTTAGCTGCGTTTGATGTGTGTGAAGTAAATTTTATTTTATTATTTATTTATTTTTGCCTCCAGGACTTATTACAAGTACCAGCATTATGTGTTAAATTCAAATGTTTTCAAGTACGTTCTGTTTCTTCTATCTCTTTTTTTCTATGTATTATTATTTAAAATTCGAAATATTGTTGGGTGACATGGTGGCTTAGTGGTGAGAACTGTTGCCTTACAGCAAGAAGGTCGCCGGTTCAAGTCCCGACTGGGCCAGTTGGCATTTCTGTGTGGAGTTGCATGTTCTCCCCGTGTTTGCGTGAGTTTCCTCAAGGTGCTCCGGTTTCCTCCACACTTCAAAGACATGTGATACCGGTGAATTTAATAAACTAAATGGGCCGTAGTGTATGTGATTGAATGTGAGAGTGTATGTGTGTTTCCCAGTACTGGGTTGCAGCTGGAAGGGCAGTTCATTCTGCTTTGACGACCCCTGATGAATAAAGGGACTAAGCCGAAGGAAAATGAATGAATGAAAGAATATTGTTGTATGACACAATGCACAGTTCTGAGACATAATGCAGTGTTGATGAAGCTTCTTTAATAATGTCTAATGTTATACTGGTTAGTAACTAATGACAGGATTTTAATTGTGGGCTAACTATTCCTTTAAGATGAAGATAACATTTCTAAGACTGCATAGAACCACATGTATTTTGGAAAAATTATATTCCAATCACATATTTTGAGTCAGTGACACTAAATCATGTGTTTTGTGGTTTTAAAAGATATCAATTGATTTCAATTGAATTTAAGATTGTATCAATTGCATCATTGCGCTACAGTAACTACTCAAATAGTGTTTTTTTATTTAATAATTCAAAACTCAAGGGACTTGTTTAAAAATGCAGGCTACTCAAAAATCAACAACTTTTAAGTCTTTGAGTGACTCGTTAAAACTGTCACAGTTGCTCTTTCCACAAACATACAGGAAACAGATTATATAAAACTTTTGCTTATTTATTTACTGAATCTTCAGGTGATCATGAACAATCAACAGAATGACAATCAGGATGACAGTTAAGACCAGACCAAAAAAAAAAAAAAACACAAAAGCTAAGGAGTATAAATACACTAGACATGATTAACTAATGACAAACAGGGCTCTGAACACAGGTGAAGCTAATGAATACTAAAAAAATGGTGGGAAAACAGAACAAAGGAATCACATGACTAAACAAACACATGGGACAAGGGAAAACTGTTTAGAATCCTGACAAAATCCTGACAAAAACATACACAAAATGTTGATCAAATAATAAAGAATATTAATTTGTTAATTTATTTATTTGTATAGACTGCAGTAGGTAACATCTTGCCTATATACACACACATGTTGTGTAAAATGAAAACCAATCATGCAGCTCTACTGAAAACATAATTGATACTGCAATGAATAAAGTTGCTACTTGAAGTAAATATTCCAATCACATATTTACTGCCATTAAACATTTTATGAACATGGAAGTTTATTTAAAAAAATATAATTGTGAATTCTTTTCTTTTGTCTTACAATCAACTTGCGATAGTATAAAAACAGATTATCATACCCGCAAGACGTTAACTCATGACTGCGTTATAAAATATAAACTTAGAAAAGTCCTAAGAGACTTTTAAAGCCATACAGAAAGATGGTCAGAATTATGTGAAAAATATCAGAATTGCAAGTAACCTCAGAATTCTAAAAAAGTCTTAATTGTGAAGAAAACAAAAGTGTTTAAGTGCTGTTTACACTAATGTGCTTTCATTTTAGACATCGTTTTAAAATAAAAATGTGCCTCATCCAGACTGCCGTTTTTATCTTGTTTCAGAAAAACAATCTCCGTCCACACTACACAGCTTAAAACGCATGATACGTGACCATTCAAGTCCACTCGTGTAATGGTCATATGAGAGTGGCTTGACAAATCTGGGCATGATACACAATAGTCCAGTCAAAGAGTGATTGTGGATAGCCACGCCTCTGTTTTCAGAAGTCTTTAATAAAACTGAACACCAGCATTTCCCAACTAAGGCCATGTCCACTCATACATGGGTAATTTTGTAAATAAAGATTTTCACATGAAAACACCAAAACGCACTGTGATGCAATTTAAGGGCATGCCGAACCAACAGGCGGAGATACTGACACTTTTATGCTGGGTTCACACCAAATGGGGAATTAGGTTTTTTAGCAAGTAAATTCCATTCAAGTCGATGCAAACTTGAGAACAAAGGCGGATTACCATCCCACGGAGCGAATGACACAGAATATGCGATGCTTTTGCTGCAAACGTGTGGAATTAGCCTTATTTGTGTCTTCCGCGTTTGGTGTGAACCCAGTCATGTTGGCCAATCAGAAAGGAGAAAACAGCATGCACACTAATGAAATGAGCCAAAAACTCCGGTTGTAGTGTCCACACAATCACACTGTACCCGGAGTATCGGAAAATCTCCAGTTTTCAGAAAGTTTCTGTTTCAGTGGCCTGATACTCCGTTTTCATAGAAAAACAGAGAAAAAAATGTGGTTTTCAAAATGCCCCATTTTCTCATGTCAAATATGGCGCAGTACACTGTCAAAAATGCTGGGTTCCACACAATTCCTTCATGTTGTCCCAACACAAATCGATTACGTTAATTTAATTGTTTGTACAAATTTAAGTGGATTGAACATAAAAATGTATTTATCCCCAAAAAAAAACAAGAATTGTGTTGATTCAGCAAATTTTAAGTGAAGTTTTACAAACTAATTTCGAGAGGAGCACGTGATATGATTGATCGTGGCTGGTCTCTCATCTGTGATCAGCAATAATCCAATCAGATTGATCCAAGCCTACAGTAAATAGACCGATTTCGACCTACTGCCTTATCTTCGTTTTGGAAGAATCCCCCCCTCCACCCCATCTCCTCCTTTTCCTCCTTTTACCAGGGGGAGCTCTCGAGAACTACCTGATCTTGGACACCCTTATATGCTTATTGACCTGGCTGGAGCCCTGGGTTCAACAATCTCCGAGCTCAGGGTTCTCTCCCGGGACAGCATGCCAAACCTGCTAATAGCATCAAGCAATATCTAAGTGTGAACTCGTGAAATTAGTTTTAACAAGCAGCAAAACTTTTTTCTTTTCTTTTTTTTTTTGAGTGTAGTATGGACACTAAAAAATGTTATGCATTTTCAGTGTAAATGGCACCTAACATTTACAAGGTTATAACGTAACTGTCCAAAAAACAGTGAGATTGGGAGTCATGAACTTAAAACTGACAAACAAAGGCTCCATTTGCTATTTTTTTATTGTTTACAACATTTGTATTATTATTTTATACATATTTAATTTTATACATATTGAATTCAAACAAACTTGATGTGTCCTGTTGTTTTATCCGCTATACCGTAAATAAAACATTTCCCTCACACTGCTCTCATCACATGATTGTCCATTTGCCAGGGCCTCGGTGCGAGACATAATGATCGCACCTTTTGCTCAGCTCGATGCTGCTTTATCCCAGGATTCCCTGTCATAAATCTCATTGGCTCAATATAGATTAGGCATGTCAGGACTCTGCGGCTCAAGGAATCATCACCTTGGCCGAGACGCCGCTTGTCAATCTTGATTAATCTTGTGGTCGTGTTTCCGACGTCTCCTGTTGTGCGGCAGGAACAGGTGTATCGGGTTACCTCTGGGATTCTAATGAAATCTGCTTCGTACCCTTGTCCCAAAACCTAATTTACCTCCGTCTTCACGCTGGGTCTGCCAGTGACTTATTTAGTCCTTCGCAAAGGTTGAAGAGGTTACTCGAGCACCCTTAGGGGTGGAATCTAGCATAAACCCTCTCGGATGACAGACTGCAGTCGCTACAGATTAATTGATGAGGGTTCATATGAATTGACACTCATGTCTTAGTTACGTCAGGGAGAATATGGATTTTTGATGTCTGAAGTGCTGATTCAAGACTCTTGCTGTCTGTGAGGAAAATATGTTTCGGTTGTTGTCACAATGAAATTTGTAATATTATTAGGTTGCAGGTTTTTATTAGGATTACTCTGAAACATTTTTTGATTTGATACATATAATGTTTAACTTACATTTAAGAATTAAATAGTTTAATTTCTATTGTGTATCAATTCGGATTTGTAGGGATTTTCTGCAGTATTGAGTCAAGTAAGAAAAAAGTTTTTCAGAAAAAAGTAATTAGAAAAGTAATTTAAATACAATTTTAATGATGTAGTTCGTACAAATTGCCTTTTTTTTTAAGCAACATACCTAGCACTGACTGTATTGCACTAGCACTTACAAGAACTAAGCCATCTTATGGAATGGATTTTGTCTGGCTATTAATCGTTCATCAGCTGTTTATCTGTACCATTATCATTATAGTCCTGTCTATTTCTTTCAAATGATTATTATCACCCTTGGTGTTGAACATAACTTTTTTTGTTAACAGATTTATCCTTTTCATCATTTTGGACACCCTTGTTTGTCATTGACCCTTGTAATACACTCTCAATTTTAAATGTAATAAAATCCGTCATTTAGTTCAAACGGTTGCCTTATTGTAGGGTGCAATACCCATAGCAACGTAGAACCCCAAGGCAAAGAACAAAGAGAGAATAGATCAGTCGACATCAAAGTGAGCGACTTCCTCCGTTTGGAGGTCAGAAGATGGTTCATCATCCTTTGTAGTGGAACGCAATCGGAGGTAGGTCAATATGCAGCAAGACCGCAGTTCACCGGATGCTACAGAGCTTCACATCACGACTGTGATTACATGCCTACTCAAACGCCTCCTCCTTCAGCTTGGAGCAGAGTGAGCACTGTAATCCAGGTGTCCACACCACCTGTGCAGTTCTGCGAGCACCTGCGGCATTGAAGATACTCAGCGTTCTTCTGTACCCATTTCATTTTCTCCGGCATCGCTGGCACGGCAGTAAAGTCAGTTGGGAGTCTTAAGAAAAAAAAAGTTTGCAATTTGTTTCTGCCCAGCAGGCATGGTAAATACAGCCCCCCCTCAGGGATGTCACACAGATGATTTTCCACACCACATTGTATGGGTCCCATGGGCTGCCATATCACCCTTTTCACAGAATGCCCACAGCTCTGCGATAAGGCCGCTCCTGATGGGACTAATGCATAGCCGACAAGCCGCCCCTGCACTGCAGGTGATGAGAAATCAAATTTGAACAGCAGACTGCTCTCATAATAGCTACAATCAGACAAACAGGTGACTACGGCTGTGAAAAAGACAGGTCTTTCACTGCAATCTTAATGCTAGCTTCTGTTTGCACATGGTAATGAAAATGGATAATTATGCCTTTCGGTTACTAAAATGCACCTGTTTTTGCTTCCATTTATAAAGGCACTTAACGATCTGCTGTTGCTGTGAAAGATTTTTCTCCTTTTTCACAGGGCTTCTCATTTAAAACGATAAACTATCGCTTATCCAACAAGCCAGAAATTCCACAAGGAGTTGAATTTCGTTTAGCTTTGGGACGTATCAGGAGACACAATCACAGCTTTGCAACTCTCCCTGTCCAGGTGAGAGTTTATCCATGTAAACAGTTTTTGATAAATGGCCTCGATTACGCGACCGAGCGACAAGCCAGTGGAAAGTGACCATGTCATCTCCTTCAATTAAAGTTGTTCCATGGGTTCTGTGGACTTTATCTAAGGTTCAGTCTGAGCTTGTACATGCTGTCAGGATAAATTAGGACCGCTGACCAGAGAAGCATGTGGCAGCACTTAGGACACTTTTCAAGCTGGCTGCAACCAGGCCGCAAGGGATTTAACCTGCAAATCAGTGGGCAGAGATCAGATCAGACCGAAACAAAGGCACGGAGAGGCACAGATTTTTTGCTCTATAGGGGATCCTTCATAAATACATCATTCCTTGTTATTTGATTCAATTGAAAGCCAGAGAATATTAAACAAGCTGTAGTTATGCTTTTAAAGGTTTTATTTGGAATTGTACACTCTATAATGAAATGTGTAGTTTATGATCCATTTATAAACCATGAATCCATTGCAGGTTCATATTTGCATAAATTGGTTTTGGGAACCTACTGTATTATCCTCACCCTCAGATATATTAGCTTAGCAAATGTTTAATTTTCATGTGTAAAATTTACTTTGAGTCATATAATAATATTATATTGCATATCACATTATATGTGTGATATTTATTAAATAGCTTGCACATCAATGTCATTGTGTTAAGGATTCATGGGGTACTGTTTATAGTAATGTATAGTTTATAGTAATATGAAATTAAATTGGTTTGATCATATATATATTAATTGCATGTATCAGGTCTTAATTGGAATTAGAGCATATCAGATAAAGGAGAGACATTATCTTAAGCTTAGTTAATGAAATAAAACACTTTTTTTAATATGATTATTCTAATATAATATAATTTTGAGAGTGAATGTGTGTTTTCAAAGACACAGTCGACACACTGAACAGCTGTGGGAGGGAAAAGGTCAAAACTCCCAGATCAAGATACGAAGAGTGTTATTCATCAAATAGTTGGGTTCTGAGTGTCCTGATGATAATTTGCAAGAATCTGTACTATTCACAGCTGCCATGCACACAACCCCTGTGTGATTAGTGCATTTAAAATGCCAATATTCTCTCAAGAAATGGAGACCAAGACAAAGTGGTTCAGCTAGCAGGTCAACAGACAACACGGTGGGAAGAAATGAGGTTCAAACCATTAAATGAATCATTCATGCTGTCTGACTGATGTATTTAGAAATGGAGTTCTCTGTGAAAGTACCCCCCACCCTCTCTGACCAGGTTCGTTTGAATGGTTTGTTTTCTTCAAGAGGGAAAAATATGTAGATCAAGTAACTGTCTGATTCCTCAATGTGCAAATGTCAGTATTCACCCACTGTTGGCAGTTGTAATGCACTTTCACAAAACACTTTTGATTGTACTCATTGCATGGGAGAGATGTTCTTCTTTTGAAAAATATATCTACATAAATAGAATAAAACTGATGCGTTGAGTAACGATTGTTGGTGTTGTGAGTCACAAAGCAGGGCTGCTGATGCCAGTATAAATACCATAAAATGAACCACTAGTTGCTAGGTAACCAACCATACCATAATTACACAAAACCGAGCAACATATCATTTGAAGTTTGGGGTTGCCACATTATGCTTAAAAAGGGTCTAATCTATGTTTATACAAATGACACTGTTATATATATAGGCATAATTTACATTATATTATTAATTAATTCATTTTCCTTTGGCTTAGTCCCTTATTTATCAGGAGTCGCCACAGTGGAATGAACCGCCAACTATTCCGGCATGTGTATTCCCATGCAAACATGGGGAGAACATGCTAACTCGAACCAGTAACCTAACCTTCTTGTAAAAAATCATGTTATTTTTTCATATATCTTACTTTGATTATGTACAGCTACTCTGCTAACATGAAAATGACTGTCATATTTCCTAGTTCCTCGGAAAGGCCCGCCGAGGCTCTGATTGGTCAGCTAACATAATATGCTGTGGATTCGAAATCTAGCACTGAACTGGGACAGATTCTGGAAGCTGTTCTTTGTCAAATGCTAGCTAAATCTTTTTTATAATTCTCTGGAACATAATTAAAATTTAATTGTAAGCACTTCTCTCTTTGTGTCATGTCCTTTGGAAGCCCAAATACAGAAACAGAACAAGCTCTGTGGAAATAGCAGAGTTTAGACAGCATTTTAGCTTTCTCTGCTATAACATTACAGCGCATGGTGTATGCGTGTGGTGTTTGCACGTAACCTGAAGCATTTGTCATCTCACTAACCCGGATGTATTTTTTTTTGTAGTCCACAATCTTCGTTCGCTGTAGGCTTTGCTAAGCTAACTCTGTAAAAGCCAATGTCTACCTTTGCATTGAACCTTGAGCGTATTACATTCAGAGATGTTGTTTATGTTCACAAAGGTACATTACACATGAACTAAGGTTTAAAATATGAAATAGTAGTGGACCACGCCTTTAAGGCATACAAGTCTTGATAGCCAGAGTTCCTTTTAATATAAGGTTAGGCATGTGTTAAAAATAACACTTTTACCCATCCAGGCTGCATAAGTACAGTTTCAGGTTTCTACAAATGTGTTAGGCTGATAATTCTCACTTCACGTGTATAGTGCATAGGAGGCTAGCTAGTAAGAGCTGTGGTCAGCCTCACTCTTCTCATCTTAGGAGGTGCATTACTGTAGCAACAGATGATTTGATCTGCGCTGGTAAACCTCACTCACCTGATCTCAAGAGGCACACTAGAGTCTACAGTCTTTAACATCCTTATTAGCAGGTCTGCATCCCATTCTGAAGACATTGGTTCAAATCCAACTTAGATCATTACAAGAACTGGAACATGGCTGTGCAACCCTGAGGGGAGAAAGGCTTAGGCAAGCGAGTGTAATAGAGGCTAGCTAGTTCGAGCTGTACAAGTAAACCTCACTCCCTTGGCCTCGAGAGACACACTAGTGACTGACCTCAGAGGTCTTTAGAGTGGCCTTTTTTTTGTGGCTCTTAGTGCCCTTGTTAAAGGTTACGAATCCTGTGTCAAGTACGCTTGTTCGAAACATGCAAGACCCGGATGGGAAGAGGAGTGAGTGCAGACTAGCTAGTAAGAGCTCAACAGATAAACCTCACTCCTCTTATCTTAAGACACTCACATCCAACAGATTCTTAAAGTCCATGTAAAATCAAAATGAGTTTTTTGCTTAGATGTTAGTATCAATATGTTAATCTAGAAGCTAGTGTGCTCCAAAATTTGCATGCAGAAGATATAAACATTCAAATAGTTAGGTTTGTCACTTCCAGCATAATGATTTTTTTAAAGTCAACTTATACTTCAGTTTTTCATCAAATCTTTTGACCAATCAAATTCTTTGTAGTATTTGGTACATCCTGCCCACTTCAAGAAAAAATAAGAAGGAAATAATAAACATTAGCCAAATTGTTGATCGGAACTCCTTATTTGGCTTTTTGAAATGTGTCCAGCACCTCTCTACGGCAAGCCCTGTGCACACACATACAAAGTCAGCATACAGGACACTAGGAGATTTAAAATGAAATCTGTTACATAGTGTCTGATTTTATAATATGAAATTCCTAAATATGATTTCCTTTGGGGTGAATGAAGTCTGCTTTCATGTTAATGTCAAGTGAATTACTGCAGAGTACAGGTACGGTCTGCTTCATCACAGAATGAATCATATCCACAAAACGTATCAGACTCATTTGTATTTTGTACAGAAATTGCAAGTCAGATTTGCAAGCCAGTATTGCTCCTGAGTCTGATGAGCTTGAGAAAAGGCTATTGGCTATTGGAAAAGGAAGCTTCTTTATTTCCCCGTCTTCCTGTTTCAGTTGAGATTACGTCAAACATCGAACCAAACCTGACATTTCAAAGCACTTCACAAGACCTTTATGGACATGGTCTTTAGTCTCCTGGAAAGCATCTCCATTTTCCCATGCTGAATACTCTGGTTGAATCTAGCTTCCCAGGGGGGTTACTTTTGACTGGAATACATCACATTCCTTTGGACTGTTACAGTTCTACTAAAATAATTTCCACATATTCAAAAGTAGAATTGGTATTGATTGGTAACCCTTGTAAACATATAATGGAGCATGAAGTTACATTATTAAAACATCCTAAGGCAAAGAAAAAAACTTCTCACTTCAGAAGTTGTCAGCACACCACTTGAAAATGCGGTGGCATGCTTGAGTATGTTCGACTAATCGAGAGAGGAAATAGGAAGTGTAGGTTTTCTTGTGTGAGGGTTGGTCCTCCAGTGTCCGTTTAGCCGTGAGCCTCTCATCTGACTGCTCTCCTCGAACAAGACAGAAAAAGAAAAGGGGAGAGGAGGAGATATTGATTTATAGCCTCCCACAATGCATATCTCTCATTCATCACTGTGTCCATGTGCACTGAGCCATCACACAATAGCTGGAAGTCCACACATAACCAAAACATATACAACTCTACAAGGACTAACACACACAAGGCCCTAAATAGTATATAGACAGTTAGGGCCAGATTTACTAAACAGGGCAATTTAGTGTGAGACCACATTCACGTAAACGTACCAATGGGAATATAAAGTTCTCTTTGTGATCTACTGACAATGCACAAATTAAAGAACACAGACACAGCAGCTCATTTCCATAATGACCAACACAATCTACCAAGAGCAGCACAAATTAAAATATTGCAGCTCGGTAATCGATATATTCGGATAACATCTTCTTCTGGCGTGCCAATTAAATGAACACGAGGTAGGGGGGAAGGGGGGGGGGGGGGGGGGGTGTTAAATAATGTACCAGAAAATACTTTTTGGAGCCAGCGTGCAACAGAATAAACAATCTCTCCACTCAGAGAAAGAGCTGTCCCTTTCAGACAATAAAAAAGACATTCTTGCGAAGGCAGCTACTTGTAAGATCTACCCAGAGTCATTACCCAGGCCATGGCTCATAGACTACATTCACTCAAGAGCCCTCTTGTCATTATCGGCCACTAATTTTATTTGCTTGTTAATTTATTTCCATTAGCGTTGTTGTATCGTTCATAATCACATGCTAATGACCGAGGTATTAAGTCTTGTTAGCAGAACTGATGACGGCCAGTCTGTTGGGGGTCACCGTTCACATTTGTGACACTTTATTTTGTCTTTTATGGATACATTCTTTGATTTACTTTTCAGTCTGTAAGCCCTTGAAATTAAGTCTCACTTGTCTTGTGAAACAAAAAACTAAATCTTTTTTGCTTAAGGTGATGAGATGATTGATCACGTCATGGTTAATGACCGTCACGCTTATTAGCACCTGTAGCAAATGGTTTTTAATAATTTAATGGTAGTATTTTACCTACACCAAGTTCACGGCAGCATTTTTCTGAAGGGATTTTTCATTCTGTCAAATTTTAATGACCTCCTTCAAAGGGCTGTGCGGCTTTATTGCAGTTTTACTGCAGCTGGGATTTTAGGAAACAATTTGTGTCTTGTTGATGCACTATAATGCTGATTTCCAGGGCTGGCTGGTACTGATGTGGATGCTGATGAATGCACATACAAAAGTGAGAACTGGAGGAGGTGGAGCGGGGTGAAATGGTGAGAAGGCACAGCAGGTACACGCGAAAACTTGAAAATTGACAGGTTCTTTTTAAACAAAAAGTGGTGTTAGAGTTAGCAGGTGTTAGCCCTGGTGCCTTTGTATTTTGACATCTTTAAAGGTAGTGTCTAAACAGATGGCAGCTTTGACTTGGATGTAACATGCAGCTGTAACTGTAGAAACTTTGAAAGAGTTTCTTGATATCTAAAAGATTTCTCTCAAAGAAACATATACATTTCAAAGTCCTTGCTGTGATGTGTATCCTGAGCTGTTGTGTCAATGCCAAATATAAGTATATAGTTTGACTGCAGGACTGCTACAGAAGGTTTTTTTGTTTTGTTTCTTTGTTGTTTGCCCCCAGTTGATGTAGTGTCATACCAACTGCATAATCTTTGACCCCTTGTATGTTCTCGTGAGACATGTTCCAAGAGTTCTGGGGATATAGGTTTTGGTTGGAGGCAAAATTGATTAATTCGGATTAATTAATAAAAAAAGTGTCAATATATTATATTGTCAATATATATCAATATATTATTTAACAAATGTGAGGTTTGTGAATATCTTCAAGATTCATGAATGCACAGTCAGTCTTTAAGATTAAAGGTCAAGGTCAGGACTTTCAAAATATATAATATAATTCGGTTTGTTTTCACCCAATTGTGTATAGTAAAAAAAATAGTAAAAATAAAATAAATTATACAAACTGAAAAGAATGAACTTAAGGGAAAAAGGAACAGAACATTAGGTAATAGCATCTTTCATTAGTGTATTTATTAGGGATGTTCTTATCAGGTTTATTTTCCCTCGAGTCCGAATCATTTGATTTTGAGTATCTACCAATACCGAAACTCAATCCGATACTTCTATAATACATAAAAAAAAAGAATAAAGAAGAGCGAAGAAACAGATCCAGGATGTTCCTTATTTTTAATTTAATTCCCTTATTTTAACATTCAACAACTCTGTTAACAAACAGAACATTTCTGTGAGGTAGCTTGAACAATCAAGTAATAAATAACATAAATTCTTCACTTTTGGACTTTAGAGCAACAGTAAATATAAAAAATCTAATATAAAAACAAATAGCACCTCAACTTAAATAACCTGCAGGCAATGCCAAGTTTACATATCTCACAGTTTGCTATGGCAATGTTGTCGTCATCAACTTTATAATACCTCCAGACCGAAGACATACTCGCGCTTTCCGCTTCAAGCTGCTTCCGTGTTCTACTTTGCCGGCATTTAACCAATAGCGTCTCTGCAACAAAGTGATGTCATGCCGCACACGTTGCTGTTTCTGTGTGAACTCAAGAAAGAGGTCTAGCTCTGTGCCACCACATAACTATAGATATGATATATATATATATATATATATATTTGAGTCCTGACCGGGAGGTAACGTCCGATTCCAATCGAGTCTGAAACCACGTGATCGGGCCTGATTTTCAATCACTTGATCGGATCTGGACATCCCCTTGTATTTATTGGCAATTTTTAAACAATTTTTCACTTAAAATTGGAAATAATTACGTATACACTGCAAGCATCACATTCTTATAAAATGTACTCAAATAATATTTGTTTACTTAAAATCCCTTAAGGGATTGCTTGGCTGCATTAATTAGGGCAACCATAACCAGGAACACTTCCAAAAATGACACCGTAAGAAGAATGGCATCTACACTAATGTTAATTTGTCTGTCTCTCCTTTATCACGAGATTCACATAGTCACTGGTTGGATCTGGTTCGTATCCAGCCAAGGTGGTTGACCTGCCCAGTAGAAGAACTCAGCACAGCTCCACAGGGTCAGAGAGGACATCAATGAGTTAAGCCCCCTTGAGATCCCTTGGCCACCCTGAACCCTCACCTTAGAGCTGCACCTTTACCATGATGGACGCTCATTGTAGCTACTGACATCATCCACTGCTTTCCAGACTGCAGCTCTGCCTCTTATCCATTTGGCCAGAGGAAAAATGGCCCCCTCGACTGAGCCTGGTTTGATTTAATTTTTTTTTTTTTTACTTGGTTTTGGTCCCTTGCCATTGTCAGTATCTGGCCTGCTTAGTGGAGATGCCATTCAGTTGATCAATCTTCAACAGCAACCCTTAATATTAAAATAAAAAACAAATAATTTTTGGATCTAACTAGAAGGTTAGTGTGACTTCACCAAGTAGGACATGCGATAGTAGCGTCTATGTTGATCCTGGAACAACAATAAGGTATGGATTACATTTTCAAACATGATGTTCCAGGAACAGCTTATGTCTTAATCCAGGATTGCATACTACTTGGCAAAATTACAGCCATCCTAATTAGAACTAGTTAGTGTGATTTCACCAAGTAGGACATGTTCCTGGATCAAAATATATGTTGATCCTGAAACAACATTCCAATTAGCCAATCAGATTTAAAGCATACGTTTACAGTTTATGTTAAATTTGGTGTTACAGTTATGGTAATTTTTTTCTACATAATTGGTATTGAACTATTAATCCCTATTTTGGAAATGATGTACAGTTAAGGTTAGGGTTAGGGATTAGGTATGGATTATATTTTGAACAGGAATGAAGTTTCAGAATCAATGTAGATGTTAATCCAGAATAGCCACCAAGTAGAACTATACCAGTGAAATACTACTCTTCTGCTGCCTGACTGATATATTGAATATATTTCCTTGTCTGACTTTTATTATTTGCCCGTTCATCCTTGTAAAGTGGCTTTGACACAATCTACACTGTATACAATGCTGTAGAAATAAAAGTGACTTGACATCTTTATAAGCATATTATTCAAATCTAATTTGTTTAGGAGTGTAGGAAGAATATTTATTGTTGTCATTGTTGTTGTTGTTTTTATTTATAGGATGATAAGTTAATTGCCTAATGAAACTGTCTACACTTTTCTGCAGTTGGATACTTTATTTTCATTGTATGTTGTGATTCACATTAATTTATCTGATTTGTGTATCTTGCCTAATGTTTGTGATTCACATTTAATTTATGCTCTAGGAAGCAAAATAATCTAGCAAGTATCAACAACCTTGGAGCTTTTTATACATCTATGCAGAACATCCGTTTTTCTATTTAGAAAGTTAACAGGATTTTTAGTGTCAAAACACTACAGTTGCACTGTATTCCCAGCTAGACAGCTTATTACAGGCTGGCGTGAGTTTAGGGCAGAAGTTGCTATACTCGGATGCTCAAAGCAATGTTTGGAAAGTTTCACAGAGAAGTCAGCCTACATATAGTTGTCTCTGCACATTAAACTGGGCTAGAAGAGATAGAAATAGATATTTTAATGTCAAAAAAAGCATGTCACCTTTGTATGAACTTACTTATGAAGCATCCTTGGTGCTTCCATCTACTTTGAAGGTTCATTTCAGATAAAAGGGGCATCATGGCCTATTACACATTACTAGATAAAACAGACCTGATTGAAATGGTTGAAAGGCTATCATCCAAGAGGCCGCCAGTGGAGAAAAACAGCACAGTAGACAAATAAATCTGATGAATTCAGTGCTACTGTCAGGTGCCTTGGGTCAAATTTACCACCCCGACTACCAGGTCAAGGACATCACAAGAAATTATTTCAGCCACAACCCCACACACAACACACTGAAATTTGTTATTATCGTTGCCTCCATCTTCCCCTTTGGGAACCTAAAAAAAATAATGAGTGGAACACAGTGTAAATGGTGTATCCTGAGAGACGGTGCCGGAATGAGATGCTGTGCACACATCTTCTGCGTCTGAGGCATCAGTGGTCATTCTCTCCTCCAGCACTGTGGATTCATTACGTCTCTGCTCTGGGGCCCCCGTGATTGAACCATCCCACCATTTCTCTTTCTGCTGGTGTGTCCACTGAAGTACCTCACGTAGCTTGTCAGCATTTTCAGCCGACATTACCAGCATGCTGCATTCTCCCTGGAAATGACCCTGCAGCATGCAAGCACACTCTCATACCACCCTTCTCTCAAACAACGGTGGAAATTTTCACACGTGGACTCTGAACCCGCCGTGGTCTCATCAAACATAGAGTCAGCCTCAATTTAGTTCTGCGACCGGGATTCATTCCTGCCATCCATGGCTGCCTCTGTGTCATCATGGGTTGAGGAATAACTAGGTCTCTTCCACGTATGAACAACTTTTTTTGTCATATGAAATATTCCTCTTTAAGTTTTTTTTTTTTTTTGCGTTAATGACATGCCATCAGACCTTTTGGATGCTAACAATAGATTTGGTACATGAGGATGTCAGAGAACTGGTTCACCTGGAAATTAAATTTGTCATTTATCCTCATGCCATTGCAAACCTGTATAGTTTTGCTTAAAAAAAAAACAAGACTTTCCATATGACGGTTTTGTTAATACTAAATGTATGCATTTGGCAGGTTCTTTATTCAAAGCTACTTATGTTACATTGCATTCAAGGTTTTTTATGCATTTCCTGGAAATCAAATTCATGTTCTTGCTGTTGAATCATCACATCTTTTCGCCCTACATTTGATGGCTCTGCCTCCATACTGTAAAGTGCAGTCATCCATATTTCAGCAGTCAAGAGTTAATTGGCCATGGGTTAAACCAGTGGTTCTAAACCACGTTCCTGGAGGACCACCATCACTGCACGTTTTGCATGTCTCCTTTGACAGCCCACACACATTTTAGATCTTGCAGTCCCTGCTCATGGGCTGATGATCTGAATCAGGTGTGTTTTTTTAAGGAGACATGGAAAATGTGCAGTGCTGATGGTCCCACATGAACATGGTTGAGAACTACTGGACTAAACCAACCAGCTTCAGGGTGACAAACTGTGATATGTAGTTGAAAATTGAAAATCACACAAAAAGAAAACACATTAAAGACTGTATATTTAATAACTTTAACGAAGTAACAATCTACAATCCCAATCACTCCTAGAACTATATTCGTCACAGCAATACAGATAGAGATAAATCCAAATTTCTACCATGAAACTTTATGTGCGCACAGGCTAATTGCTTCTTATCCAATCGGTTTCCAACAATATCATTGTTTACATTGGTTGTAATTGGTTGCCTTAGCAGCTTAGCAGCCAATGAGCTTGCCCCTCTACATTCAAATACCTCAGCGTTGTTTGCACTAGCAATCTGCAGCAAGTTATCAGATACTCTTATACGCACCACAACCACCTGTGTAGATTTTCTACTGGGGGTTCGTCTATTTTATGTCAGCAACTGCAGCATGATAAATTCTCAGACAGCATCTCTGTGAATATACTGTACTGACAGTAACAAGTGTTGGTACTTGCTCTGCACCAATAATAAGATCTATTCTGCCAAAACCAAACAAATTAACATTGCAGTATACATATTCATTATCTTGGTAAGAGGTCTATGGCTATCAATACTAGATTTGTGTCCACCTCACACAACCTCAACAACTGTCTATTTGTTTTAAATTTGCTTGCTTCAAAGTAACACAAAATTAATGCCCTGCTGTTGCTTTTTTTTGCAAAGACACCAATATTAATTTCTTTTTATTTGGTGGTGCCCTACACCAGTGGGCCAATCCTTTGTTTAGTAGAGTTTAGCTCCAGCACATTTGCCTTAAGCAAGTTACTCTTCAGACACTCAGTAGGCAGCTCTAGCCCTAGGGGTCACTATCACTATGTATTTATATAGGGCTTTATTGTCTATTGCCATACACCTAAAGTGCTTTACCGATAGAGATTCTTCCATGCATGGGGATGATTAGGAGGCCATGTTAGTTAGGGTTGATGGAAGGAATTTGGCCATGACTCCTACTCATTTTTGTTTTTTAATGAGAATGCTCTGCTATGGGATGCTATGGGAATTTTAATGACAACAGAGAATCTAGGTTTAATGTCTAATCCAAAAGACAATGCTTCTTACTGTATAGTGTCATCATTACTGTAGTGGGGCACTAGGTCCCACATAGACTGCATGGCAATAAGCACCCCCTGTTGAACTTGTAAGGCAGTGAGTACTGCGGTGGTTCAAGTTGTAGTATTGTTTATCATTATCAGCAGGATCATGTAAAAACTCTAAATTTCTAGAATCTTATACCAACAACAGAAATATGAGCAGTTAGAATAGCAAAATATGTGGAAAGTGTTGCTATTGTGTGACTATAATGTATGGAGCAGTTAATCGTTTATGTTAAATCAAGAGTAATTCAGGTGGCACGGTGGCTCAGTGGTTAGCCTCACAGCAAGAAGGTCACTGGTTTGAGCCCTGGCTGGGTCAGTTGGTGTTTCTGTGTGGAGTTTGCATGTTCTCCCTGTGTTTGTGTGGGTTCCCTCCGGGTGCTCTGGTTTCCCCCACAGTCCATAGACATGCGCTATAGGTGAATTGAATAAACTAAATTGGCCGTAGTGTATGTGTGTGAATGCGAGAGTGTATGGATGTTTCCCAGTGCTGGTTTATGGCTGTAATGGTAATATAGTAATGGGTTATGGCTGGAATGGTAATATGGTTGTAAGGGCATCTGCTGCGTAAAACATATGCTGGATAAGTTGACGGTTTATTCCGCTGTAGCAGCCCCTGATAAATAAAGGGACTAAGTCGAAGGAAAATGATAGAATGCAAGTAATTTACAGAATATTTGAAAATTAAATGGTTTAATAGCAATATTTTGTTATGGTTAAAACTAAATTAGTCACCTGAGAGAGATAGACAAAGAGAGAGAGAGAGAGAGAGAGAGAGAGAGAGAGAGAGAGAGAGATAGAGAGAGAGAGAGAAAGAGAGCCACAGTTAGAATGTAATTTTAGCCCTTCATTGACCATGTGACCAAAACTCCAACCTGCGACATTCAAGAGCTTTCCCAATGTGAGACCCCCAAAATACACACGTCAGCCACCAGGCCTGATCTTTATCAGCACTTCTGTGACTTTTGGAATTTGTATGAGCCCTTTTGGTAAAAAATACATTGTTTGCAATAAAAACTCTATTAACTATGAAGATTTTTGGCCTTTCAGCCTCACTAACACCACTTCCAACAGCAACCTAGTTTACCCAGGTGCAGGTGTTCTCTCATCCTGGGACTAACCAAACTCAACCTTACTTAGTTTCAGTGGACATAATAATGAGCCCATAATATGGACATTGTACACCACATTGTAGCTCACATTGTACTTAACCTTTTTTCCAGGTTTTGATTTTTGATGATTTGAAATGTAACATTTTGAGTTCTTTTGGAGCTTGACAACATTATAACTATTGACTGTCGAGTGAACATCAGCAGAACATAGAAAACTGTCCTCTGTTGTGCATCTTCATGGAAAAAAAGTCTGCAAAGGTTTAGAACACGTCAATAAATAATAACAGGATTTCATAATTTCAACAAAATTTTGACTATTCCTTTCAGCCATATCTACCAGATGAGTTTCATGACCCTGTGCAATGTCATGTTGACCTTGACAAAAATCTATATCAGTTGGACAGCCATTAAAAGCTGGAGAAAAATGTGCAGAAGCAAGTGTTTCAATCAATATCCAATTGTTTTGCTCACATTGATGGTTGTGACATACTACCTGTCATTTCCTGTTTGCTTTGCTGGGCAGCCATTTTTGAAAAAAGTCAGGTGGTTCAACTCAGAGTGTTTATTGATCGAAGCTGGAGGAAATCAACCCCATATGAAAACAAATGGCATTTTGTCATTTTCATGTGCGGTAACCTCTGAGATCGTACTCTTCTTTTGTTTGATTGGTAATTCTGTTTAAAACAGGTTGGTATAAAAAAACATTTTGTAATATTGATTGTCAGACAAACACAATCCAAATAAAAATTGAACTGAATTTCATTCCAGCTTTGCAAGCAGATGTAATTTACCTTTCTATAGACAGACAGGCACCAGGAATCGCATCTTTAAAAGGGTAGATGCAATACCAATCCCATCAGAGTTATTTTCAGAGCTAAATTACATCTTGATTGTGTGCTGTGGGAATAAAATTGCCTTAAATATGCTAGAAACAAATACATAATCCTAAAACTGCGAAATCACTCACTTTCCGTCGAAAGGGTCGCCACAGTAGAATGAACCACCAATTACTCTGGCATATGTTTTATGCAGCAGATGCCTTTTCAGCCACATTCCAGCCACCTTCTCATTCACACACACACACACACGCACACGCACACGCACACACACACACACACACACACTATGGCCAATTTAGTTTACACAATACACTTATAACGCATGTCTTTGAAGACAGCCAAAAGCTACTGTATATTGTAAGTCTGTTTGAGCTACATGTTATATTGTGGATACTGTATTCATGATTGACTAATATTGATTTAAAAAAAATAATTGTCATTGTCACATACAAAACAGTTTAAACTATGATAAAACACTGTAAAAATAATCAGTAAGTCATGATTTTCATTATGATTTTCCTAATTATTATTATTATTATTATTATTAATATTATTATAAATATGTAATTCATTCATTTTCTTTTCGGCTTAGTCCCTTTATTGATCTGGGGTCGTCACAGAGGAATGAACCGCCAACTTATCCAGCATATGTTTTACGCAGCGGATGCCCTTCCAGCTGCAACCCATCACTGGGAAACACCCATACACTCCCATTCACACACATGTACTACGGACAATTTAGCTTACCCAGTTCACCAAAAGCGCATGTCTTTGGACTTGTGGGGGAAACCGGAGCACTCCGAGGAAACCCACGCTACCACGGGGAGAACATGCAAACTTCACACAGAAATGCCAACTGACCCAGCCGAGGCTCGAACCAGCAACCTTCTTGCTGTGAGGCGACAGCGCTACCCACTGCACCACCGCGCTGCCCATAAATATGTAATATATTTATTTATTTATTTATTTATTTATTAACATATAGTTTATGAAGAAATTAGATTTTTATACTAGTTTTGTAATATGTGTGTATAAGTGGTTTCTGAAAAAAAAAAAATAATTCACAGATGTTTCCTGCTTACTCTTTTTGATTAGTGGTCACAACCATAAAAAACCAATCACAAGAAACAAAGCTGGAAAACACAGTTTGAAGCATGTCACCCATTGTCCTTTATCAACAAATCAAATCATGTTTCATACAGGAAGTGAAAGCAGGGTCAAGTGAGTTTGCGGATCCCATTCTGAGAGCCATGTCACCCATCTGATATTTGAAGCAGAATATGGATTCACTTGACTGCTCCTGTGATTTCCTCTGTGGCGGCACCCTACTCCTCTCCCAGAATTCACTGCACTCGCCTTAGCTCTCCTCCCTCTCGCTGTTCCTTGTCCTTCATGTTCAATTTGCTTTGGCCTGCTAATGAAGTCAAGCTTGCTCCCAGGCAACTGCGCAGCTCAAACGACTCATACCAAACTGTTTGGAATTCTGAAGACTTGCAAACACTTCATGCAATAATAAATTGATGACTTAATGAGGTTTTCTTATCAAGTTAGTAAATGTGGGGCAATGCTGTTCAAATCAAGAACAGAATCAACATTGATTATGCTCACAAACCAAAGCCAGTATATAACGAGCAAAGGTTATATAACCAAAAGTATATATATATATATATATAACAACAGTATATATAATCAAAGCCAGTAATATATAAGAGCAACAATGGGTTTAAAGTTCTGACAATTTTAAACCTCCTCCTCATAAACTTGTCATTTTACGTGTGCTTTATGAGAACAAATTTAACAGTTGTGGAACTCCAGGAAGTATTTTATTCACTTAATTCATTCTTATTAATCTAGATGATTCCAATGTATTTCTCAATGACTCTGCTACGTAAGCAATATAATGTTACCTCGTTATAGCCCGTTATTTGAACTTGGTAGTAGATGTTATTGAGGCAAATTCCATGCATTTGCATCAAATGGTGTGCACCTTCCATATCATTCGCACTGCTCCTCTATATTTTGCCTCTATTCACACATTTGCATTGACTTTGTATGTATTTTAATCATGCAAATACTTAATTCTGCATTTGGTGTGAACCCAGTATAAAAAGCGGCTGCTATCACCAGGGAGATTAATAATATTAATTCTGGTGGGGTGGGGACAGGGCAGGGGGCGCCCAAGGGGACAGCTTGTGGCACCCTAGGCAACCAATTAGTTCACATATGCCTTTAATCAATTTTCCTAATATGTGCTAGTGTGATAGGACAGTTGTCTGGAGTCATTTTTGATTGTTTTAAAGTGTGAAAAAATAAATGTATATCTTGCTCCTGTGTGGGAACTAAGAAACACATGCATACCCTGTAGAAGAGACATTGGGTCTTACTATTCACCAGTACAATTCACTAGTAATTTCATACGTTTTTTGTATGCATACGCACATTTGAACTTCTTACAAAAACTTTCCACCTAATTTACAACACGCACATGAGCTTGTTCTTAAACCCGTTCTTCTATTAGTGCATAATTTAGTAATTTGTATAATACATGCCTAAACCATGTCCATGTTTAGGCAACCACTGTCAACATCAATAGTCTTGATGCCCAGGCACTTTTTCTAGACTGAGTTGACTTTTTCCAACCGCAGGCACACAGAGCACTCCGTCAAAATGCGAGGAACAGCAGGCAAACGCAAGATGTGTGCATCTAATTATTAGTGCTGGGCAAAGATTAATAATGATCAATTGCATCCAAAATAAAAGTTTGTTGTATATGTATATATAAATAAACATTTTCTCAAATATATGCAAGATAGGCTCATTCTGAAAACGTAGCCTTATATACATATCTGGAGATCGCGAATTATGTAGCCAGAGGTACGTATGGCTGCATTTAGTCTTTAAAACGAACGCTACGGGGCGGTATGACGCCGTTCCTTTTCACACTTATCAGCTGACCGCTTACCTCAGTATGGGTGGGCGCTAGTCAATTGGTGTTTTTAAAAACACTATCGGTTAGGTTTAGGGAAGGAGGAAGGTGGGTCAGTCGACCGGTCAGTGAGTCAGTCAGTCAGTCGACAGCGGCCTCTGGTGGATTTATGTGGATGTGCATTGTGGATGGCAAATTTGAGATATCAAAAAGCATACACAGTGGCTTCTGGTGGATTCGCGAAAACAAAAACTGCAAAAAGCGTAGCTCCTGGGACGTATTTGATGCTCTCCAGAAATGTATATAGGGGTACGTATTCAGAATGAGCCTGGAGTTAATATATACATTTCTGTGTGTATTTATATGTACACAATAAATATACACAGTACACGAACATATGTTATCTCAAAGCAAACTTTTATTTTGGATGCGATTAATTAAGATAAATTTTTGCCCAGCACTACTAATTATATGTAGGGTTCTTTTTTTCTTTCAAATATATGTTTATAAGGCCCCAGGCCCATACCTGATTATTGATTATGTGTGGTATATAATTGTACTTTTAGAATTAATTTTAGTACAAAAGATTTGATGTATCATAATTTATTTGTGAAAACCTCTGTTCACGCATAAATTTGTGCATACGCATGTTTAGTGAATGAGACTCATCGTATTTACAATATAATGTAAGCACTGTGTTCCAGAGACAAAAAACATGTCTTTGTTATCTACATCAGAGTGTAAGCAGATGTTGTATGGAGACATACCTGTGAGTGTGGCCCTCGGCGGTGTCTGGGGCCAGTGGAGAGCTTCAGCGCGTCTGTGTTTCTGTCTGTATGTGAGTTCCTGCTCAGCTCAGATGCTGTACAGCTGACCTTCTCTCTCTTGCTGCTTAACCTAATCAATTATGGTTCAGAACAGAAGCCAGGAGAGTGTGCGTGTGTGTGGTGGGGCACAGCGGACGACCTTGTCAAAGCCCTGAGGAGACTGTGAATAATTCCCTTTGAGCCCCATAAAGAAAACTATGGCATGGTGTAATACAGAGGGTTTGAGTGAGAAAAACAGGAAAAGTCAAGGACTGAATGGAAATGTACATTTGAGCAGAACATTCCCATGTAAACTCACTGTTCAATAAAGTGTTGTGCATGGTTGTCTAGAAAATAACACAATTTTAAAGAATATACTTAAGTGGAAACACTGTTTTCAGAAACGTACACTGCATGTATGTACAATTAAATGGGAAAAAAGGAAATGGTTGACCTGAGATTGAATGTTTTCTGTAAATTTACTCAACCACAGATCTTGATGGTGGTTGAGATTTTCTATTTTTCTAGTAGAATGTTAAGAAAGAGTTTTAGAACTATTGTCCTTCGTGATTCATAAAATGCAAGTCAATTGTAATAGTTTGAGAGTAAAAAAAAAAAAATGCTATATAATGCTATGACTCCAGATTGTACATTGAGGTTTTATGCAGGAGTCTTCATTTAGGTCTGTGCAAGAAATTAACACTTAATACATTACAAATGAATTGGAGCAACATCCAGTTCACAAACAGTTTTGAAATGGTTCACTAAATTGACAGAACTGTTTGAGTCATTTGTAAATCTATGCCACAAAAATGTTTCAATCAAAACTCACATTTGGAGAACCCTGGCAGTCAAAAATATATATATTTTTTATTATTATTGTTTTGTACCACCGTCAAAGATCGCACATTACACACATCATCACAATATGCCATAATCATCTTAACAGTTACATATTCAGCCAAGCAGAGAAAAAAATTATATATATGGACATGGTCAGCAACAATAGACCATTTCAATGTGGTGATGTCATTGGCCCATGAACATTTCCTGCTTGTTATCAAACTATTTTATAACTGTAACAAGAGGCAATTCAATCATAACTTAACGTTAAAACAGCTATCATAACATTGTTTATCAATATGTGGCTCTTTTTGGATTCTCGGAAGCTATAGAAATGAAAAATGTAAAACAGGAAATACGTTAGGACCATTGTTTTTGTTTACATCCCTCAAAATGGTCTATACTCAGGTAGGCTGTGGCATTGACACGATGCTCATTTGGTACTAATGGGCCCAAAGTGTGCCAATAAAATATCCCCCACACCATTACACAACCACCAGCCTGAACCGTTGATACAAGGAAGAATGTATCCATGCTTTTATGTTGTTGACGCCAAATTCTGACCCTACCATCGGAATGTCGCAGCAGAAATCTAGACTCATCAGACCAGGCAACGTTTTTCCAATCTTCTATTGTCCAAATTTGGTGAGCCTGTGTGAATTGTAGCCTCAATTTCCTGTTCTTAGAGTTACTGTTGCCTTTCTATCAGCTCGAACCAGTCTGGCCATTCTCCTCTGACCTCTGATATCAACAAGGCATTTGCACCCACAGAACTGCCGCTCACTGGATATTTTATCTTTTTTGGACCATTCTCTGTAAACCCTAGAGATGGTTGTGCGTAAAAATCCCAGTAGATCAGCAGTTTCTGAAATACTCAGACCAGCCCATCTGGCACCAACAACCATGCCACATTCAAAGTCACTTAAATCACATTTCTTCCCCATTCTGATGCTCGGTTTGTACTGCAGCAGATCATCTTGACCATGTCTACATGCCTAAATGCATTGAGTTGCTGCCATGTGATTGGCTGATTAGAAATGTGCGTTAATGAGCAGTTGGACAGGTGTACCTAATAAAGTGGCCGGTGAGTGTATATATATGAAAGCAACTTAAACGTGTATTTTTAAGACACCTGCATATTATTATTCCTTTATTTATATATTTATTTAACATCTGTTGTATAAAAAAAATAACACTTTGCCAATATTACACCTTTCCCTATATGTTAAAATAAAAATAAATAATACACATTTTAATTTTAAGTATAATTCACGACCACTACAGCGTTGATATTTACCACAAACAGCATGACTGATTCCAAATGAGCATTTCTTCATTACAAATGAAGCTCTGCTGAGGCAACTGATACAGTAACTTCAAATTTCTCTTTGTTATGTTTTATTTAAAGATCACATAGAGAAAATCTAGATGGATCTTTATGAAGGATGATTAGAGTAACTTGACTGATTGTACGTTCAGCAGTGGCGTCTGCAATTATTCCCCGTCACATTACAGCTCTACTTTTATGTGCTGAAGCGAAAACTCTCCGATGCATAGTTCATGTCAGGTTTTGACTGTTTATTTTGCACCAGGCCATGCCATGCTGGGCAATCTTTTCAAAGTCACCCTCAGTCATGTCAGGGTTTGGCTGAACTGAACTGGACTGACGGCCCCCTCCACACTACCATGTAATTAAAGTGTCTTTTAGGGAGATGGCTGCACACTGATGCATGCACAATTTGATGATCATGGTCTATGAGACTTTCCACACAGGATATGGACAGAACTTGCAACTGATGGCCATAATTTGGTCTATATCACAAACACTTCCTTCACAGGAAATTGAGTGCGCTATAGCCAGTAAACGCTGTTCTGCGTGGCGTACTTAATACAGATACTGTCGAGGGACAGCGAGGTGTATCATATGTCACATAGATTACCGTTCGCTCTTTAATATACCAAATCTGTTTTGATGCTATTTATTCCCTTGTGGTGGTGGGGTTGTTATAACAACGGTGGGGAAACGATCGCCTATTAATGAGAGTGACATTTCTGAGTATTTACTGTGCACGCCTTTATATTGCAATTAAAAAATAACATTTGCATTTGAATAGTATTGTAAAAAAATATATATTTTATTAATACATTAGTCACCGGGAGACAAGTTTAAAGGAATAGTTCACCTATAAAATTGTTCACATATTTACTCACCACCTAAGTATCCTCTGTTGAAAACGAAAGAAGATATTTTGAATATATCTGAAAAGCTGTAACCATTGACTTTTAAAGTAGGAAAAACAGATACTATGTAAGTCAAAGGTTACATGTTTCCAGCATTTTTCAAAATATCTTCTTTTGTGTTTAACATAAGAAAATTATCATAAAGGTTTGAAAAATGTAAAGGAAAATGAACTGATTTTTCATTTTTAGGCAAAATATCCATTTAATTGTGGTTTTAAGGATACTGTTTGAATACAAATCACTTGCCCTTTGACTGCAACCTTGGACTCATGTAAATGGGAAGAAAATGAATGTATTTCCTTTAGTCAAATGCAGTTTTATTCTAAAAAAACTACACATATTTATCATATTTCTAGCCGTATGAGAGACTGATGTTTTAAAACCATTCCAATGTTTTAAGGCTATGTATATACAAAAATATGAATGACTCACTGATTTACTAAATTAACACATAAATAAAATGGAATCACGAGTCAGTGAGTGATTTGCTCTCAAAACATTCATCTGCTTACCATTAAAGGGATATTTCACAGAAAATAAATGTAAACTCTATCACCATTTACACTCATGAGTTTAATATATTCTGTTGCGGGGGGGAGTGTTTTGAAAAGACGGCCAGCTACTGCCATTTTGTTCAGCAGAAGAACAAACGCAAATATGTTTGGAACAAGCGAGTAAATTATGAGAGATTTTATTTAATTTTTTTTAATGAACTGTATCCTTTTAAGACATTTCAAATCGATTGCATTTCTTTTTCAGATTAAATATTTTTTAAACAGACATACGGTAGGGGCTAATGGAATCATTGTATTGTTTCATTTCTTTCACATTATAATGCACTATTAGTTAACACCACCTATCAATACTTCCCACACATATCTCTGATATATCACAATATATGAAGATATATATGAAATTATAACTATATGTGCACATATTTGTAATTCAAATGGTTTAAAAATATTTCCAAACAGCCATTTGTACAATATTTAGAAATATATATTCTTTCATTTTCCTTCGGCTTTGTCCCTTATTTATCAGGGGTCGCCACAGCGGAATGAACACACAGCGAATGCCCTTCCAGCTGCAACCCAGTACTAGGAAACACCCATACACTCTCACATTCATACACGCACTCTTACACTACAGTTTAGTTTATTCAATTCACTTATAGCGCATGTCTTTGGACTGGAAACCCACATGGACACGGGGAGAACATGCAAACTCCACACAGAAATGCCAACTGGCCCAGCCGGGACTCGAACCAGCGACCTTCTTGCTGTGAGGCGACAGTGCTAACCACTGAGCCACCATGCCGCCCTAGAAATATATGTTGCATATATACAACTTATATTTTATAAATGTAAAATCCAAACATTCACTTATATATGTAATTAGCATATATTGAGTTTATCAGATTTATATATGGTTTTTACAACAGTTATTAATTTGGTGAAATATATGATAACTATGTTGATGAAGTATATTTACATGGGTGAAACTTGGATGAATTACGTTTATGATTGATATTTCTGCATGTCATGAAATCATTTCAGTTATTGTAATGCAAACGATCATGTTTGTTCATGGGTAGTGGACTTGGTTTGTTATCCAGCTCACAAGATTTTTGAATGGAGTGTTTTTTTTTCCCTCATAATCCTGATCAAGATTGTGACCTGAATTCTAAAAGGTAAGACGCCGTCCTGACATAAGTTCAGCTGTTAGTTCTGGGACAACAATCCTGTCAAACATGCATAATCCTAACCTCAACCCTAACATCTGACTGGTCAAAAAGTTTGTTGTTCCAGGACCAACAAGGTGATCCAGCAACATGCCCTGCTTGCTAAAATCACATTGAGCTTTGCCGATATGATATTATACTAAAACATGTTCTACTTTTATAGTGAGATAACAGGTTTGTAAATGTTTGAAACAAACACATTCATTACTTATGACAGACTTCAGCAGACTTTGTTTTTGGTTGATTTGATGATGACATCAGTAGCCTATGCTCCCAATGTAAAAGTAATGGACAGCTGACAAGGCCATGTTTCATGCAAGAACAAAATGTATACCTTGATACACAGTGAGAATGCAAAAGATGATTCAAGATCTAGCAATTCACATGAAAACATGAAAAATCTAAATTTAACTGTGTGCTTTTTGAATACTGAAGACAAATGAGAATCATGTTGGGCGATTGAAATGTTGATGGAACATGAAAGAGAAGCAAATGCAACTCATATCATTAGAATCAATGGGTACTGATGTTTCAAAGCTTTAAAAAAGAAGCACCATAGAAGTATAGCTTATACACACAGCTCGCTGGTACACATTGTTAGTACCGGGTTAGACTGACTTTTGCTCTACAACTGCCTTAATGCTTCACTGTACAGATTCAACAAGGTGCAGGGAACATTCCTCAAAGAGAAATCAATAATGTGAATTTCCCATATCCCCACATCCGAAAGGTGGTCCATTGGATTGAGATCTGGTGACTGTGGAAGCCAGAGTACAGTAAACAGATGGTTCAAATACTCATGATGTAAAAAAAAAAACAGTTTAAGATGCTTTGTGAAATGTGTGATGAAAGCAACCATCTAAAGATCGGTACACCAAGGTTTATTATTATTAATAATAATAATAATAATAATAATTCATTCATTCATTTTCTTTTCGGCTTAGTCCCTTTATTAATCTGGGGTCGCCACAGCGGAATGAACCGCCAACTTATCCAGCATATGATTTACGCAGCGGATGCCCTTCCAGCTGCAACCCATCACTGGGAAACATCCATACACACTCATTCACACACATACACTATGGACAATTTAGCCTACCCAATTCACCTATACCGCATGTCTTTGGCCTTGTGGGGAAAGCCGGAGCACCCGGAGGAAACCCACGCGAACACTGGGAGAACATGCAAACTCCACAAAGAAACGCCATCTGACCCAGCCGAGGCTCGAACCAGCGACCTTCTTGCTGTGAGGCGAACGTGCTACCCAATTATTATTATTATTGTATTTATTTATTTATTTATTTATTTATTTATTTATTCAATTTTTTTTTTAAATATGTACATTAAATTTACATAATAAGTGGATTGTACCAACATGTATTGATTTAAATGTAAGTACATAGTAATCAGGTAATCATTTAATATATAGTGCAGACAATATTACAATACGAAAAAAAGTGTTTATTTAATGTTGTCAACACTATAGTTAATCTGCAACAACAATTTCTATAAAAATAAGTTTGTTTATTAACATTTTAATTCATCATTATGCAAACATTTCTGAGATTTCTGTATATGCAAGAATTGTGGAGGTGTTAGCTGATGCAAGATGATTGACAGGGCAGTTTAAATGATGACAGAATGCACATAGCTAAGTAATAGAATGGTCCATTACTGACAAGTAGTACAGTATGTCCTAAAGCTTGCCTGCTCTACACTCTGAATGTACTTTTCTTAAAAAAAAAAAAAGGAAAAATAAAAAATAAAAAGAGTACATACTTTTAGAGCAGCATAGTATAAGAAGACATTGATTATCTTAATCTATAGTGAGCTGTTACCCCTTCACCTGTGTCTCTGAGAAACAGATCATTCTGATTTGTAAAAAAATAATAAATATTTTACTTGGATAAACATCCAACTCAAAAAATGATTTATTCTCAAATGAAAGTTTGAAACCACTAGAGCTTGAAAGTTGATCCTTTTAATTTCATGAAAAATCAATCCTATACTTCAAATTGTAGAGCAGGCTGTTAATAACTCAAAAGTGGCTTTGATTCATAATTAACCTTACCTTGAATGCAGTGTAATGCAGCTTAGCGTGTCTGCCATATACAAGAACGAAAAAAAATGAATAAATAAATTTGCAAGATAAACAGTTTTGTTTTTACATCAGAATATGGGTTTAGAACAACAATAATTATATAATGTTTTCTTTGGCTGAAGTATTATTTTAATAGCTTTATTGAGTGGAGCTATTTTCAATTGATCACTTCCGTGAGGAAGGTTTTATTCCTTTAGAGCATATACAGACACTGCTGGTCCGTTTAGAAACTGGGTCAGTGGTGATAATGTGGAAACATGTATTCTGTAGTCTTCATATCACTTAGAACATTAAGAAATTTAAGACAGGAGGATGGATCAAGGACTGGAGGATGGTCAACAATTCTCTTTCCCCACGATAGTTTTTAGAGTCAATGGAGTATGAAACTAAAGTGCATATCCAGCTAAACGCACAGCTAAGCAAATGTACTGTAAATGATTTTCAATGAGAGGGTAACACCAGACACCCACATCCGACGTTGTCTTGTTTCCTCAGAAGCTCAATTAAACATCTAAATAGAAACAAGTTGTACCAGGGCCTCATTGCATCTCTCTGGCTTCATTCCAAAGATGGCAAGCTGCATTTAAAGAGAGCATTTATAGTATCAGAGTTTCCCCCTGTGTCAAACAGATGCCCTTATAAGATAATTCATTATGACAGTATTCTATGGCAGTAACACGTGGGTTCAACAAATTCCCAGGATGTTTTGTACAAAGGTTAGCGCAAAAAATACGTCCAAGATGGTGGATGAAGAGAGCAGATTGGTGATTTTGCAACACAGGCTCATTTAGGATACATAATTGGGAAACCGCAAATACGTGTCCTGGCATACGTCCAGCTGAATTTTGTGTGCATTTTGTGTGGCAGTATGATGCTGACAACTTCTGTTCCTTTTCGCACTACTATTGACAGCTTACATCCATATGGACGGCTTTTCCAGTGTGGTCAGTTTGCTCAGTAGCTCACCTTGTATGGCGTTGGATGTGGGACTTGGAGCGAGCTGACATTCAAGTCCATTGAAGGATGGTTCCAGAAACCACGTAAAGAAACTAAAATATGCTGTGTGAAATCATGGTAAAAGCACATGGCCACAATGTGTCTCACTATTGGTTGGGTTTAGGGGGTGGGTGGGTCAGGCGATAGCAAGCTGATATATGCACAACAAGTCGGCGGCTTCTCATGGATTGGAGATTTGCAGAAATGTACACTGGTGGATTTATGTGCACTGGTGGATTTATGTGCAAATGACGTGCAAATGGAATGTTTGAGAAAACATGGCCCAGTAACATACTTGAGATTGTCAAAAATGTACACAGCAGCGATTTTGGGGAAAAAAAAAACTGCAAGTAAATATCGCCTTGTCCACGTATTTCATGGTTCCAAAAAAACATAGCCGTCGAGATGTATCTCCAATAAGCTTTGGTTGTGATTATCCCTGGGTTCCTTTCTGAAGGGCTCTTGCCCTAATGACTTAGAAAGGTTTACTCTTCAGAAAGGGAGCTTTGGAGTTATGAACACACGTATATAACAGAGCTTCTCAAACCTCCGTTTCATATCTCAAGAGCACTAATTTTATGTAAGGGATTAAAAGTTTTTTTTTTTTTTTTTTTTTTTTTTTATGAAGTGAAAGTTGTGACCTGTGGCCAAGCATGGTGACCCATACTCAGAATTTGTGCTCTGCATTTAACTCATCCGAATACACAAACACACATACGGTAGCGAACACACACACGGAGCAGTGGGCAACCATTGCTGTAGCACCCGGGGAGCAGTAGGGAGATCAGTTTCTTGTTCAAGGTACTCACGAGGGACGGAGGAAAAGTTAGTTATTTACTGCCAGTGCAGGGACTTGAACCTGTAACCTTTTAATCACCAGTCCAACTTTCTGACCATTAGACCACAGCTGCCCCCACTTTAATGTAATTTCGGCATTCTTTAATGTGATTTCTGCGATGGTTCGAAATGAAAGTGAAGGTGACATTTTTTCTTTGTGATGCAGTTGTCATGACATCCAGACAGCATATGACGTTTGCTGTAATTGGGCAACACACAGGATGGTAATTACATGGAGGTTTGACCTCCCTAAATAACACTTGATCCTCCCTGAAAGACATCAAAATAAGATGTGAGGGTTATTCTAAATACGACTTTTTTTCTTCATTTTACAACAACAGTTTGATTAGAGAACAGTATACTCACATAACTCTATAGTTAGTCATTAATTACAGTACAATGGTATTAGTATGCTAACACCTAAGCTACGGTGCATCTGAAATTGTATTAAACATATTTTATTTGTAGAATCATTGACTTACAAGGCTTGATTCCGTTAGGATGCTAACATAGAAGACAGCTGTCTATGAAGATGCCAAGGTGGCTCACAAGGTGTTAGAACAGAAATGCTGTCTTCTTGTGGTGAAGATGTTTGTGTGGTCAGTCAGCAAACAGGTAATCACACAGTTTACATATGTATTTAGAACTGCTTATTACTTCTTTTTGACTTGTGGTTACCTAGACAAGACAAAGTGAGAATTTACATTTAGACACCTTCTACAGTGCCTTGGCATGTCTTTATTGTTCTGGAAGATTTTTTTAGGAGAAGCTCAGCGAATAGCAAACACCTCAGTTGTTGTCTTTTGAATGCACAAAATATCAGAAGCTTTCTAGTTATTGAGGAGGTCTTTGTTGTTGTTTAAGGATATTTGCCCCAATGTTTGGCAAGTGGGTTACTCACTGAATTGCACCGGAGAGATTTATTTGAACAGAGAAAAATTATATAACGTAAGAATGTTTGAGTTGTTGGAACTAATCCGATGTGTTCAGAGGGAACTACAAATGTTTGCAGTTTGATTAATCTCCCGTCCTAACTGATGACTCCAACCGTGTCAGAACATCAGCATACTTCTCTTCAGAGTCATGGGGAAAATCAGCAACCAAGACTAATATAGACTGATGACAAAGTCGTGGCTTCTAAATTCCTAATGGAAAGCATCAGTAGTCAGAGAAGGAGTTAATCCGGTCGCTGCTTGAACAGCTGTGGCTCACTGAGGTTCACAAATACTCCACCTTCATTAGGAGACACGAATCTCTTCAAAGAGAGAGATTAAACAGCCATGTTCCATGGTCTACTTACAACATCAATCCAGCAGAATATATGTGTTTTTGTGTGTTGTGTGTGCGTATAAATATATATATATAAATATATATATATATATATATATACCTGTGGGCTTATACAAACTATGGACATTTTTGATAACAAAATTTGGATGGCTGAAGTAAACTCTGGTTTAAGACTTCTGATTAGGTCATACTATAGCATGAAGTAAAATTACAAATAGCATTAAAGTATGCTTTTAAATCATAAATCTGACACTTGTGGATCAACACTTTTCAAAATTAAAACCTTTAAATGTATAAAAACACATATACAGTTAATATGTTAATTATGCACTATAAAGCAAAAAAATATTTAAGCCTTTGTGTGATTTTTTTTTGTTGTTGTTATTTTTCAAATATTTTCCAAATGATGTTTAAGAGAGCGAGGAGATTTGTCACTGTATTTCCTATTATGATTTTTTTTTTTCCCTGGAGTTATGAGTTTTTATTTATTTTTATTTCTGTTTGGCAGACATAGTTAAGCCTTTAAATTTCACTTTAAGCTGAATACAAGTATATTGCAAAATAACTATTAAAAATATGTTCCTCTTTCATCATGGCAAGCGTAACATAAATTAGTTATAAGAAACTAATTATTAAAAATATTATGTTGAAAAATGTGTTGAAAAAAAATGCTCAGTTAAACTGCACTTGGGAAATATTTGAAGGGGTAATAATTTTTTTTTCACACTGCTTTTTTTTTTCTTTTTTTTTTTTGTGGGTTTTGTTTTACCTGGTTTCTGGAACCGTCCTTTGCCAGACTTGGACCTGGTTCCGCTCCATGTCCCAAATTCAGCAACGTACAAGGCAAGCTACCGAGCAAACTAATCATGCCAGAATAAACCCATTTGTTCAAGAAAAAGTCCATTCTGAGGTAAGCGATCAACAGTAGTGCAAAAAGGAACATAAGTTGTCTGCAGTGTCGTATCGCTCCATAGCATCAGTTGCATATGCATATTCACTGGACTTATTTCACACAATGTACTTCTTGTGCTCAAATAAATCCCTCATACTATATGTTTCTGTCTATTATTTTACAATTTAAAAATAAGTGGTATGTGAAAAGACTAAAAAAGTTGTTAGAAACCTTCAGTATACGTGTGGTCATCAGACTACTTCTCCACAAACAAGGAGAGGGAGAAAATCACAAGACATTGTCTCAGAAAAATAATTCCATAAATTTCATTTTGCATGATATTGCCATCAAATTCAAAACATATACTAAGGAGATGTGTGGTTTTTGACCTATTACTTTTCTGTATTGCTCCAGAACTAATGACATATATTTGTTTATGGAATACTAAAATGTTTAGTGCGGTGCAATTTTTTTTTTACATTACTTAAGCATCTATAACTTTTTTTCATTTTGAGCATTAAAAACTGTAGATGATGGATAATAAAGACCAAAGTGTCTTCTTTCCAAAGATACATGAACTGTTGATAGTAGACCAAATTATTCAGCAACTGTTACTGTTTTAGTTTGGGAAGGTCAATTTTAAGAAAATGCCTCTGACGGTGAGGGAAAGAAGGACACCGATATAGTCTCGGAAAACTTTTTACAGAAATCTCATTTTGCATGCTATCTTCATCAAATCTGAAATATAAACTCATGAAACACTTGGCTTTCAAGCCATACTTTTTTAGGTCATTGCATTAATGTTTTTCTGTGTTTGTATATGGAAAAAACAAATATTGAACACAATACGCAGCCAGACATAGACAAGGTATGAGAACGTGTTGTATCCCATTGAGCCTGTGTTTGTTTTTTGTTTTCTCTTTTGAACTTAAACCATTATTATTTTGTTGTCTGAAAATGAATACATCTGAAAACATGGTACATAAAAACATGGTTTTTATTTCATGCAAAAAAAAAAAAAAAACTATAAAGGACAACATTGTTAGTCCAATACAGATGGAAAGTCATCAATAGATTTATTCATTCTTTTTCCCTCGGCTTCCCGAACCGCCAACTTATCCAGTATATGTTTTACACAGCGGATGCCCTTCCAGCTGCAACCCAGTACTGGGAAACACCCACACACACTCATTCACTATTCACACACATGCAAACTCCACACAGAAATGCCAACTGACCCAGCCAGGACTCAAACCAGCGACCTTCTTGCTGTGAGCCGACAGTGCTAACCACTGAGCCATCGTGTCGCCCCCCATCAGTAGATTAAAAAATACAACCAAAATGACATTTTACTCAACCCCCTAACAATCAATCAATGAAGATATTGACTTCAAGCTTAATACTGGTATCTTGCAAAATAACTAGTAAAATATGTTGTACTGTCATCATAGCAAATATATCATAACACAGTTAATAGAACTTATTAAGTATTATGTTTTAAAATGTGTTCTCACGTTACACAGCACTTGGGAAATATTTTGAGGGGTAATATTATTATCCTCAAATATATATATATACATATATATATTTGTATATAAATATATATATTGTATATATATACACAAACACATACACACAACACATTTGGGCTTCTTACAAACTTAACTTTTGTAACAAAATGATGTAAGGAATATTGGACGACACACTTTTGAATTATTGAAAGTTAATGCACAGCCCAAGGTGAGAATGCGTCAAGAACATGGCTGTTACACCAGGGTGTGAATTAATTTCCAATATTTCAATGGTCCTCACATAACAGCTCATTTCCACAAGAGAATATGCATCTCCTTAGCTATACATATGGGCAAAATAGCATTTAAAAAGCCTTGTCTTTCATTTACTGCAGAATTTAAAACCAACTCTTGACACGCGTTTCATAATACGTGACATTAAAAAAAAAAAACCTGATGGAAATTTCCTCATTTGCATATTGACTGCCATTTATGAATCAGCCGAGTTTCTGAGCAGGATAGACTCAACAGAGCAAAATATAAAAAGTAACACACCCCGACATGTTTGTTACACCCGCATCAATCACTGGTGCTTCCTAACGACATATTCATTAACTTTTTTCCCAAACACGCGTCTTGATGATGAGCGTGGAAAGCACGTTTCTGCCGGCAGCTGTGGGGATCTGCAGTCAGCACTTTGCGGATTTATGAGCAATATTAATCAATCTCTCCTGAGCTGGAACTGATCTTAGACAGGATTGCAGGAATAAGTCATTCCAACATATGGGCACACATGTATGAGTGTGCGTGTGTGTGTGTGTGTGTGTACACAACTTATGCACTAATGGAAATTGATATACATTTATAGAAGCTAAAATGTTACTTTAAGAGATAAGTCAAAAATCTACACACCATCATTGTTTTAAAACTTTTGGAGATGTTACACAGAATGTTCAAGCTGCTCTTTTTCTACTAAAAACTAAAGGACACTCTTACTAATATATGCACTTTTATAATATATTACTAATATATGTACTTTTCTAATATATGCAATGTTTTCTGAAGCCATGCAGTTGCTATGTGTGTGAAACAGAACAAAATATTCCATTATTGGTTGATGAATTCTCTCGTGTTAGAAAAAAAAAAAAAAAAAAAAGATTTAAAGCTGTAGTAACCTGTGGTGCATTTAATTTTAAAGCCATTATACATAATTATGAATTCTTTATTAATGTGGCATGAACATGAAGAAAACCAGGAGTCATTTAGAATTACTGGGTTCATTTACAAGTGCGGCATTGGGTGAAGTTTTGCTAGTATTTCCGCACATGTTCAGCTAATTAGTGTTAATTAGATTCAACACAATCAAACAACTGTCAAAAGAAGGGCTAGAAATTATGAGGAACATTTTTATACATTTTGAAAAGCATTTTCTATAAGGTCAGAAAAGATCATTTATTTTTTTGCTTAATGATATATTTTGTACTTGAAGAAATGTATAACTGAATCAGGCATTCCTGCTATTAGAGCATTTACACAATAGATTTAGTAACTTATACTTATATTATGGTTTTATATATATATATCATTAGCTATGTTTCCATCCACCTATTTGTATGCGCATTTTGGATATGTGCATCAATTTTGAAAATGCACATAAAAAACGTATGCGCATAACTGAGTAGGATAAACTTTTTATTCGATAAGAAAAGATGCGCATAAACTACGAGGGAAACACTTTTACTGACCAAATTCCAGTATGTGCATTAAAAACGTCATGTGGTTTTGTTATAAGAGATCATGTGATTATAAAAATGTGTGTGAATGGACAAACCAGCAGGCTGACTGCATTGTAAAACCTCTAAACTGTTGTTTTGGTCATTCTAACCAACGCCTTAAACATTTCAGTATTAGTGTTATTATATTATTAATTACCTCCAGAGTCTAGAGCGTCTGTGCTCCGCATCTCATGCCTTCAAACGCCATCACACGTTTATTGCATGTCGGAATTTCTCTTCTGAAGCGCAAGTAATTTATTAAATAAAGAAAAGATTCACGCAGCTTCTCCTACCGCAGCAAATTCTGTTTTTACTTTTGATATTTTTGGCGCCAGTTAATCAGGAAGAGAAGATTTTTGTTCTTTTTGACTCATTGGATGGAAACGGTGCTTTATTTATTATTTATTACACCGTATATATTTAATTCTCATATTTGGATGGAAACATAGCTACTGGAAAACAGTGGCTTGTTCTGTAACCAACTGAAAAAAGTCTTAAGGGGCTAATAATATTGACCTACAACCAGTCAATCAATCAATCAATCAATCAATCAATCAATCAATCAATCAATCA